>JAOXJK010000012.1:156638560-156664658 GCA_025774025.1 Xenus cinereus
TCCCTCCTTGCCTTCCTCCTCCTCTGCCTGGGCCGCCTGCCGCCCTTTCCCAAACCTCTTGTCCCCGTTCCCCCAGCTTGGCTGAGGGGCTCGGCTGTGTCCTGCGGTGGGGCCCTTGGAGCCGGCCGGGACCGGCTGTGTCCGGCACGGGGCAGCCCTGGCTGCTCCACACACAGGCCGCCCAGCAGCCCCCAGTTCCAACACCCTGGCCTGGCCCCCCAGTACGTTAGACTGGATCTGCAGAGATGAGTAAAAGTTACTAATGTCATTTTCTAGGCCAGGTAAAAGGCAAGGTAGCAACAAAGCATCCCTGGGGGCAGCAGCTGTGGGAGGGGATCATTGTCCCTCTTCAGGTCCTTCACTGGCTTCTCTTGTGAAGCTGTGTTGCAGGGTATCCAATAGCAAAGATGGTGCTGAAAGTGATTTAATTTATTTTATTGTAGTCTCAGGTAGGAGGGAATTTCCCAACTAGCCTGTTTGCTGCAGGTGAAAGACATTTTGGCTGAGCTGAAACATCAGACTCCATTTCTTGCAAAGTTTAATTTTTTTCTGATTCCTTCTTGAGCTGAGAACTCCGCCTTTCATGGGCACAGCACATGGGCAGCTGAAATTCCATGGTAAATCACCCAGTTTTTGCACACTAGGCAATCTTGTGCCACTTAAAGCATTACAGTACTGCCTTTCAGGTCTGAACCTCTGAGTGACTGAAGACAATGTAAGATGAAGATCCTTAGCATATACAGAATTGAAATCTGATGATGAATGAAAGACCCACTCAGAAGATCTTTATAACAAGATGCGTGATAAGTAAGGAGATTTTGCAGCCAGGCAAGGCTCAAAAAGCCTCGCATGTTCTGTCATAAATATGAACCTTTCTCCCAACCTGAGCACAACGGAGACCAATCACTGTCTGAAATAAAAGCCATGTTCTCCAGTTGTTTTAAATGGGACCAACTCAGAGTAAGGAATTTCTGCTTCTGTTTAACCAGCAGGACTTTCTGAAATGAGCTTTTAAGCTTAGCGGGAATGATTTACAGAAAGATTTTCATTTTATTCTGAATAGCCAAGGCATTGGTGCATCAAACACTATTCCCTTCTCGGTGCATGGTAAAGCAGTTTTCAAAGTCCTTGACTTATTGAAAAGATCACTGCTTCCCGTATGCACTGGAATGCTGATTGAGATGACCTTACATATCTGCAGCCCATCAGTCTTTTCTCCTTTCTCCTGGGAAAGAGGCTTGTTTATGAAATTATGTTTTCAATAGCAGTAGCAGCCAGAATTCTGATTAGGCTAGCGGTTTGCCCCTTGGAAAAGAAACAAGAATGACACAGGAGCCAAACTTTTAATTGTGTTGGCAGTTTTCCCCATTCATAAAGGTTCAGGAGAAAGAAAGATTCAGGACAGGGTCATATGCAGGTATGCCATGCAAATTGTAGAGCTGTTGTGTATTCTTTTATTTGCCAGACTCTGTTGCAATGTACAATTATTTTTTTTTTTCATGTGCACTTGGAGTATCAAAAGAGAAAGCATCTCTGTAAGTCAATCACAGACTAACACCTCCCTTTCCAATGTATAGTTCATGAAGGTGACCACTGTCATTCTTCAATGCATTTCAGAAAAGCTGGAATGAAAACCCAACTTGTACATCAAGCTGTGCAACTATATTCTATTTCAAGATGCTGTGCCTATCAGGGCACCTATGCCAAAAATGTTATAAAAAAAAATGAGGGGGAGACAGAAAAAAAAGTGATTGTTATCCTCTGCTCTTCTGAAGGAAAATGAGAAAACTTATTCCTTCTAAAAGGAGAGAAAATTTCAGAGCAGATTTGGGCATCCTGAGCTCATGTGTCTTCTGATTTCATTGCTAACTAGCAGCCTTACTGCATCTTGAGTCCAGTCGATTCACTCTGGGACAAAAAGAAGCCAGTTTCTTCCCTGAGAGATAGATGGCAATCCTACCTGGTGATGACCCATCCAGACTGCATCAGTGAGAAGCTGAAATGGGTTGAGGAGACTGAATCTGTACATTTTTCTGCCCCTCTGCTCCACTCTGGTGAGACCTTACCTGGAGTACTGCATCCAGCTCTGGGGCACCCAGCATAAGAAGAACATGGACCTGTTGGAGTGGGTCCAGAGGAGGCCACAAAGATGATCAGTAGGCAGAAGCACCTCTCCTGTGAAGAAAGGCTGAGACAGTTGGGGTTGTTCAGCCTGGAGAAGGGAAGGCTCCAGGGAAACCTTATAGCCCCTTCCAGTCCCTAAATGGGCTACAGGAAAGACTGGGAAGGACTCTTTATCAGGGATTGTAGTGCTAAAATGAGAGGTAATTGTTTTAAACTGGAAATGGGTAGATTTTGATCAGATTTTAGGAAGAAATTATTTAATCTGAGGGTGGTGAGACACTGGAACTAGTCGACCAGAGAAGGTGTGGATGCCCCACCTCTGGAAGTGTTCAAGACCAGGCTGGATGGGGCTTTGAGCAACCTGGTCTAGTGGGAGGTGTCTCTGGCCGTGGCAGGGGGGTTAGAACTCAATGATCTTTAAAGTCCCTTCCAACTAACCATCCTATGATTTTATGTTTCTCCATAGGGCTGTCCTCTGTGCCTGGGCACTGGGAACACAAGAGGTGGATCAGGTTATGGAATTGGCATATGTGAACTGACAATGTTGGCCACATCCAAGAGATGAAGGCGGAAGTCTCACGTCGTATTCATCAGGTATCTCCCTTGAAATCATTATGAATCAGTGTATTACTGCTGCAGCTGCTGTTATTAATAAAACATCAACAACCCAGTGTCATTAGATAAGGCCTGGAAACAGCAGCGTGTTATACCCTTACATGAAAACACCAGTTATTTACAATATATTTAAGATTCCAACATGGGGTCTAATGCAATTAGTCAAAATCATTTCGAAAATAGCTAAGAATCCCTAGGATGTCTCAACAGGCTAAAAGAAATCTAAGTAGAGTTAAAAAGTCGTTATTAACGACCCTGCTGTGATGGAATAAAACAGAAGCTGCTGCTCCTTGCTAAGCAAATGAAACCAAAGAGACATTACTTATCCCTATTAATTCCATGGTCTTAATTCCTGATGGAAATTTTCTGATTTCCTTTCCCATAAATACATTTTCCTCCAGTAATTTGACTTACATCTTGCACAAAGTGCCAGCTTGCTTCAAATAGCTCTGTGCTGGCTCGAGGTTTCTCTGTAATTTAGTCAGAGCTGTTATATATTCCACTTGGGGTGTTTTGTTCTGCCTTTCAGAAAAC
This sequence comes from Xenus cinereus, assembly GCA_025774025.1. Lineage (NCBI taxonomy): Eukaryota > Metazoa > Chordata > Aves > Charadriiformes > Scolopacidae > Xenus > Xenus cinereus. The sequence continues at coordinate 156,641,834 of JAOXJK010000012.1, forward strand.
AAGGGTTTGCTTTTCACTTTATAAATTTTACATTTTAAATATTTATTTTGGGGACCTAATTAGAAAAATCAAGAGTTAGACACTTTTGAGAGAAGCTTAATGGATTAGTTTATAGGAAACACATGCTTAAGGACATGCAACACATTACAACACGTAATGCATTTGAGTTTCTCAGTATCTTTCTAAGGTTTCTGTATTTAGCTAAAGTTGTGTTGTTTTTTTTTTTTTTCCTTTATTTAATTCCCAAGTCTCTGCCTCAAGCTGGGATGTTTTGTCTGGTTGTTTTTGCCTGGTTGTTTTTTAGATTTTCACTTGGAAATTTCTCTACCTGTGCTGGGATTCTAATTATGCTTTCTGATACTCTCTGTGATCAGATGACTTCACAATTTTTTCCACAAGATCCCTACTTTCTTCAAGGAGGAATAGACTGATCAAATTTGGGGATAAAGCAGGGACATATTAGTAAAGGGTGTGTTGTCTGCGGGATCCTTGTAGTATTATTTACAGGATGTGGTATTTAACTGAGGTGGTGGAAAGAGGAAAATGTACAGGAGGAGAGGAGCTGGCCTCCATGTATGGCAAACTGGAAGCTATTCTGAGCAATGGGATTGTTTTCCGCTTCTGCCAATCAGCAGGTCACTTTAATTGCATAGTTGCTGCCAACTATGTTTTCATTTTCTGAATGGAGAGGGTAAGACATCCAAGGACAGATTTGTTTTTGATTGAACTCTCCCAGCTGTAACAGAAACCCATTGGAATTTGCCTTTGGGTATACCAGATTGCTAAACACTCTGGAAAACCAACGTGTCAGCCTCTCAGGCCAAGTAAAACAAAACAGTGCTGTGTATTTATAAGTATGACATTAATAATACTCTCCACGATGACCTCCCACCCCATGCCCATAAGTGATGTGGGAAGGTTAAGTCAGGAAAAGATCTGAGAAGCTGCTGAGTGCATTGTAGACGTGGCCTTGGGGAAATGAATGAGGTTGCAATCAATGCAGGGTCTATTCAGTGAGAGGGAAATATTATTTAAGATGTGTGTTGGATTAAATGAATAAACAGTTAAGCTGAATATCTGCCCATTCATTGATTTATAACTGGGTTGAGCTAAAGCTGCCACTGAAGCTATTTGCAAAGTCCTGTTATGTGGCAACCCAAAAGGGGGTGGCCAACAGCATCTGCCATGTGAAGGCAGTGGATGTGAAGGAGAAACATGCTGTGGTGCTCCTGAAAGCGTCAGTTCCAGGCTTGAGAGATACCTTGGAGAGTTTCCCAGACAGGACAAGCCCATTACCAGTTATGTTGCAGTAGCACTGAGAGGCCAAAACTGTGCTTAGCACTCCACACACTGTATAAGGAAGAGCATTGCCCTAAAAATACCATTTAAATAGATAAGTGGTGGAAAGAAAGATTCACTCATGGCTGTAAGCTTATATACACATAACCTGTAGGATAGGATAGACTTAAATCTAGATTTCAAATCTTGGCTAAAAAGCTTAACCTTTAAAAATGCAACTCTTTCATTATGTCTTCTCCCCTGGGCTTGAGGTCAGATCATTTCACTAATAGAGATGCCAAGGGGAGAAGAAATTCGGATACACCAGATCCTCTCTGTTTTACCCAAGCTTCTGTTCATACAGCATCACCAACTGTACAATGCACCTGTTCAACCCCCCTGGGAAATCCCAACCATTGCTGAATGGTTCATAGGCTCATTTTTTTGCATGTGAGGAACCAAAATGATTCTATGATTCTGTGATTCTAAGTTCAAGCTGACTGTGATCTTATCTGATGCAGCTAACATTTATTTGGTGTCTACCACTGTTATTATAATGTCAGCAATAATCAGCTCTCTCTCAGGGCTATCTTGCCTCTGCCAGGACCAGACCACCCTCCATTCTCTCAGTCAACATTAGGCTTCATCATCCTAGAAGATGATGTTTTTGTGGACAGCTCAGCATTTTCTCTGTCCAGCTTCTTCCCAAACTCCTCTCACTCCTTCTGAGCTCATTTATTGCGGCTAAAGATTGTTGGGGTTTGGCGTATATTAAATGCATTTCTTTTCCGATTGATATCTGTGGAGGTTCAATTCATCTTAGTACTTTGGAACAGGTAGAGTCTCACCCTACCTGATACTTGGATTTCTTACCTCTGCAAGCAGCACTTTGGTGCTGCATTTCCACTCAGCCCCAATGTGTGTCTCTTCCACAAGCTGCCCCAAGGGTTTCACTACAGGTGGCCAATGTTGGTTTTGAAAATTTTGTGGAGTTCTAATGCATCTCCTCTTTCAGAGGCTGTTTGGTTTCCTCGCTGTCCCTGGACGGAAAACTGATTGTAGGTAATATACCTCCATTCAATCCTACCTGAGTGGAATTAGGAAATATTCCTTGTTTCTATAGATTGTAATGTGCAGACTTATTTCTGAGCTAGGGCTCCCTACTCACAGTAGCCAAATACTTCTGTCCTTGCTCGTACTGAGGATCACTTCAGCTGCAAATCCCACTGAACTCCATTACACAGGTCTATTTAAATTCACATGAGTCTCCTTCAACTGCAAACCCTTCTTAATCTGAAAGGAGCCTGTTCTTTGCCCTGGGTGCCCCAATGCTGCAGAGAAGTTAGGAGGTGACCCATATGGGGTTTTTTGACTCACCAGTCTTGGAGAACTTCAGAGCAAGAAGTCTCAGCTCTCCAAATAGTCTTACTTGCCAGAGCAACCCTTCAGGGTATATGACCAGTCAAACATTCAGTTACAGAAACATTTGAGTCTGCCAGCACAGAAGGGGAAATGAAAAAATTCCCAAATATCCCCCAATTCCACATCCCATATTCCACCTTGTCCTTTTCTTTTTTTTTGGCTCCGCACTGTTTGACTTATCCTAAAATAGCCACTTCAAAACCCTGTTTGTTGTTCTGCTTTTTGATCAGAAAACAATGTCCACATCATCCAGTCAGGCTCTGGATGAAGTTTCTCTCCATTTCAGTTTGTCAGGAAACACCCTTAGGCACATAGATTCATGTGTTGCAATTTTTTTTTCAGTAAGCACCTTCTCTGGAGCATTCTATGTCTTCCAGCAGAATGAACTACATTTTCTGGGGATCTGTACATCTTCCAACAGAGTCAACTGCCTTTCGGGGGGTGGCTCTCTGTCTTCTAGCAGGGTGTGTGGAACAGGTTTGGTGCCACAATTACAGTGGTGAGGACAATGCTGAAAGGGAAGAGAGGATGTGGTGACAAGCCACATCACTGTGTTTTCATATTAAACACTGACCACCCTTCCCAATGTTTGTGTTCATGAAGTCCCCAGGAAGCCATGAAAACTTTTAAAATATAATCAGCTCACTAATTTCTGAGAAGTTGCAGCTTCTTCTCTTTTTCATTTCATGATGTCTGTATGGAGAAGCCTGGTTTGGGAGCTCCTGTCACGCACAGAGTAATGAACTAAACTTGTAACTTCAACTGCTGTCTGGAACCTGGCTCTGACTCCTATTGACCCCTGGAGCCAAAGGTCGCAATAGATAGACTAACTCCCTCTGCACTCTTTTTGTCATTTCCCATGAAGAACTCCTCCTCATGCAGGAGTTACAAGATAGGTACATGCTGATTCTCTCTTCAGTTACAAGAAGCACCTCCCAGTTTCACTCATTCTCCATGTATAAACATCAGGGATGTTTAGATGAGTTTGTTCCCTGATTTATTTATTTTTTTTTCCCCTTAGCTTGCTCTTTTTTATTCTCATGCAGACAGTTTGACAGCTTTGGAGCCTATCATCCCAGAACCTGTACCTGGTGAAGAATCAGTGGTTTAAGAGCTTGATGCCACGGATCAATTTTTAGAATCATAGAATGGTTTAGGTTGGAAGGGACCTTAAAGATCATTGAGTTCCAACCCCCCTGCGTTGGGCAAGGACACCTTCCACGAGACCAGGTTGCTCAAAGCCCCATCCAGCCTGGCCTTGAACACTTCCAGGGAAGTATTTATGAAATATCTTTCTTTAATCTCCCCATTTCAGTAGCAAAAACCTCCACTCCCAAACCATTAACCTGGTGATCAGGAAGGAAATATTCAAGGACAAACACGCACAAACAAGCTGTTCCTGAAATGGCTCTCCATTTTATCATCCTGGGGTCACTGACTGGGAGCCTGCATTGACTATGTATATTCTGACAAGGTAACAATGCTACAGAAGTAATGCAAGTGCAGTTACGTGGACTCATGTATTATGTTTTTCTAAATGTATTTCTATTTGTGTGAAAACATTTGTGGTGTATATTGGCTTTTTGCCACTTTCTACTCCCTGTAAAATTATCTCATGGGCTGTGTGCAAGCAGACATTTCAAAAGAGTCTCTAAAAGAACAGACTTAAAGAAGAGACAACAGGCAAATGATTTTAGAAATAACTGTGCGTAATTCCTTTTGCATTAGACCAAGGGAAACTTCAGAGTAGAGCAACAAGATGATAAAATCACAGGAACAACTTGGATCTGAGGAACGATTGAGCAGACTAGGAGTCTTCAACCTGGAAAAGAGGTAACTGAAAAGAAAGATGGTGTAAGACTGCAGACGTATGAATGGCACACAAAGGTTGTGTAAAGGATGTGAATTCAGACTGAAGATTGGTCTGTCTCTGAGTTCAGAGGAAGAGAGTGCTCTGGAGCACTTATTACCCTTAGTTTGCCCAATCCAGGTTTATTATATTGGCAGAATTAAAAAGAGGTAATAATACCTGTGAGACATGTTTTGTTAACTACTGACTACTTTTTAGTGATTTCATAACTAGATGGAGGAGTCATTTACTGAAATATAGATATTTAGAGTGTAGGTGTCTACATCTGAACTATGTCCCCCCCAAAGCTTTCTTTCTAGTGAATGGAGATTGAGTCAATCAACTTAGTGAAGCCTAAGATATGATTCACCTCATCCTAAAATAGATATATAAAATAGATCAGACTGACTACACCCTCAACAAGACTGTTTCGTTCCTTGGGCTGCAGGAGAGACACCAAGCTTGAAGTATAGAAATCTACACGGTAATTAAAAGCAGTGAGATCAACTTTTCCATCATTTCTGATAGTCCTGGAGACAGACTTCTGTGGCTTTCACTGGCTGCTTGACTTCAGCTGTCCTAGAAATTAGGCACATAGAATAGGATTTCTGAAGACAACAAAATCTTAAATGCCTCCTTCACTTTGAGATGGCCAACACCAAGTCGAGATGAGTGACAGTGAGTGCTGCTGTGTCTCGGCTAGAGTAGACTGATCAGTCATATTATCCTGGCTGAGCCTGGTTAAAAGGTTGTATCCCTTCTTCCACACCACTTTCTTCCATCTTTCTAAACACCCTGCTCCTGTGCTAGAAATAATTGCACCTTCAGGTCTGCCTGTGTAACTTCCCACTCTCTGACCAGTTTTGCCAACAAGGCCCAGCTGAGAAAACCCAGCAATTAAAAATTGCAGGTGCTATTTGTTGGAGCGAAGTTGATAACCACTTACCCAACTTCATCTGTAACATGGAAGCACCTCTGATCTTTGACTAACTTGACTCTATTTTGTGTCTTTTAAATGTATGTGTGAGCATAGCTGAAAAACTTAGTCGAAAGCAGTATCAGCACCAGAAGGAAGTGACCATCTGCTCTCTTTAGAGAGAAATCTGTCTTAGCAAATATCAGAGAAACTGCATTTCCCATTTTCATATGTGTGCTGGACAACCTAAAAACCACAGAAACCAAATATTTTTGAGTACATATTCCTAGCAGGTAAGAAGTGTACTGTATTACTCAGATGATAAATGAATGTTTCAAAAACCTGACGTATATAATTGCACATACAAACAAAACAATCAGCTGCATATTAGTTTGGTGTGATGTTGTAGACAGTCAAAATCAAAAAGCTACAGCAGCTCATGGATTTTTTCATGCAAAATGAGACCTTTATAACTTTGCTTTTCCAAATACTCCAGACACTTAAATGTTGTCCTTAAATGGCAGATGCCATCCAGTGCAAAACTGTTTAAACTGATTTGACTGTTTAATTTGATTTTTGCTCCTCCAAATCAAATACCAACTTCATAAGCCATACTTACCAGGATGGGAAAGATGAACTTAGGGACCAAATGATCATAAGAAAATAGTTCTATAAGTTGCACTGAGGAATAATATCTGAATTCCTCCTCTAGGGCCTGCAGCCCACTCCACAACAGGAATTTTAGGCAGCAGCTAAATCATAGTTTATCCCTACCTCCGAACGCCCACTCTATCAAAACCTACTGGTTCCCCATTTAAAATCAATGTCTGTTGCATGCACATGACATAATGTGTAGTTTGCTTTACCATCCAGAGTGACTTCCAGCTCAAGAGCCAAAGTTCAAATGTTGCAGGAAAAAAAACCCAGCACATTAATCAAAGTTATAGGAAGGAAATGTGAGTCTTATTTTCTAATTAACATAAAGAGTCAGCAGCAGGATCCACAAAAGCTTGAATATGAGTGTAAGAACTTAGGAAAAACCCAGTGTTAAGATTCCAGCCCTATAAATAACAGAGAGCTACTCTAAATCACTCTTTCGAGGGAAGCCTTATTTTGGCCTTTCAATATATAACATGGTCTTTCTTATAAGAAAGAAAGACAGAGACATTTTACCAGGGTCTGTATTGATGGGACAAGAGACAACAGTTTTAAACTGACACTGGATAGGTTTAGACTGGTATAAGGAAGAAATTTTTTATGGTGAGGGTGGTGAGACACTGGAGAAGGTTGCCCAGAGAAGCAACCTTGTGTTCAAGGTCAGGTTGGACAGGGCTTTCAGCAATGTGATCTACTGGGAGATGTCCCTACCCATGGCAGGGGGTTGGACTTGACAATCTTGGAAGGTCTTTTCTAATTCTAACCATTCCATGATTCTGTGATTCTACAAAAGAGACAGCAAGTTTGCTAAACAGAGGATATCTAAGATACTGAGTTATAACTGTGAAGTGTCAGCAGGGTTGGTGTGTCTAATATCAGGACAGCTTAGCTTTACACCAGGACCCAGTTCTGAGAAATATTTTCTGGGTTTTTCAAAATAGGTTTGTGTTGACTTAGTTCCTGACCAGGTCAGAACCTTAAGGAACAGGAACTAGCAAAATCTGAACCTTTTTATTCTAGAGAGGGGATGATCTATTTTTAGTGAATTTACCTGCTAATAATTTCTTACCTTTTCTTGTTATGTGTTAGGCTATGACCAGACCATTAATTTCAATGAATGAAATATCCGCCACATCTGAAAGCTCCCCCACCCCATATTAGAAGATTTTGAGGATGCAAATATTGCAGCATTAGGAATAAATGGTGTATTGCACTGACTGTTCCCTGTAACGCATTCTAATGATGGATCCCCAACAGCTTCTTCATTTAATTCATCCTGTTCTGAGGAGGAGGAATCATATACTCTGAGGCACTTTTAAAAATAAACTTCCAATATGCTGAAGCCTTAGTGCCTTTCCAAACTTCAAAATTAGTAAAACTGCATGCAAAATAATGGCACTCATATCTACTTTAAAAGCCTTTTCTCACCTAAAATTAGTCAATAATTGTAGAGCATCAGATAAAATCACTACCTGTTCTTACTGACACAGCCTCAAAACAAAGCCTTCAAACTTGCCAATTTGTGTTAATGAATCAGAAGCAGAATCACTGGGCCAGATTTGTAGCTGGTGGAGGTTTCAGTCATGCTTAGCTGATTTACACCTACTGAAGTTCTCTTCTTCATGCCACAGATGGATTACAAACTTTTTTGAACACGTCTGGTCTCTCTTCATTACTATTAGCACCTTCCCACGCTACAAAGTGGGTGTCTGAACCCCAAAATGGATCTCTGTGCTTTATTGCTCCTATTAGATGGTAATAGATGACTGTGGCATTTGCTTGTTCCTGACCGTCTCCAGAGAATATATAAAGAACAGCATCTCTGGTCTCCTGGGATCATCATTCTCAGCAAGTGATATGCCAGTGTGTTATAGTCATTGAAATGGTGCTTTTTTTTCCTGCCTCTTTAGTTTTCTTCCCTCTGAAAGAGGAAAGTTTAGTTTTCCTTTCTCCACTGTGGGGACTTTCCCCACCCAGAGACAAGAATTTAATCTCTTGTCACAAGATGTGATCTGGACTGTGTGGGGTTTCAGCATATATTTTCATATATTTTCAACTGGGTTTGGACTCTGCAAAGATTCCTAGAAGAAGGTGATAACCGTTGATGAGAATAGTTTAAGACCATATGTTGCTATAAAATGGAAGAATTACATGCAACCCGGCATCCAACTGTGCTACATGTTGTGCAGACTTAAAATAAAAACTGAGGTATAGCCCAATTGTATATACAATTGCCATGTGAAGGACAAATTAACAACACAACCAACATGGTTGCAAGGAGTCTGATTTATGACTATGATCACCTTTATAAATATCTCTAAGAGTCAAGCTGTAACTGCTAATTAGCATCCCCCAGGAAATACAGCCATTTAATTGTTGATTCTTAACTGCGACTGGCCTAATGGTCACTACATGGGGAGCCGTTCTCCTGAGGAAAGGGGAATATTGGAAAATTCAGGCTTGTGATACTCATCTGTATTGGAACACCGTGTCCAAAAGCTGTTGCGTTTACTGAGAGCTTCATCTTCCTGGAGGAGGGCGGCAACATTTTTGGTCTGGAATCTGTAACGTGCCTTGATAAAGAAAACACTAGGTGAGGTCTGGTTTCTGCTGTGTGAAGGGAATAAGAGGGACTTTTCAGAAGCTAAGATACCATTTTAGTGTCGTTCCTCCAGATTTCACCTCTGTCCTAGCTCAGCTGCAGCAGGCTACTCTGGTTGTGCAATGCATTTTTCACTAAACAGGTGTCTGACCAAAAACCCTGAGAAATAATTATGAATCACTCTGTAGATCTTAATGGACTTTGGGCCGCTCTATGTTAACAGTGAATAAATGTGTATACAAATTGTTATTATTAACATTTAAAATAAATCTAGCATCTTTTAAAGTATTAAAAATCACTAAAATGTGTGTGTAGTCCTTCTGCTGTCTTTCTTCTGTTTCATTTAGAATCTATGATTCAATCAGGCATCAATCTTTCCTCGTATGTCTTGTTCTTGTTCTGTTCTTATGAACTCTATATTCTTCCTCTGCTGCTCTTGCCCCCATTTAACAAGCCTGGAAATAGTTACGTTGCTTAGAAAATTCGGTATCGTTTCACATGTTACCCTCTGTAGAGCTGAATCTACTTTTTTTTTTTTTTTTGCTGTGGCTGTATCATTAACAGTAAAATATTTCGTATTTCTCCCTGTCCATATACAGTATAGATACGCACACCAGCCCTCTGCAGAGTTATAAAAAGCCTCCACTTGCCCCTAGTGACCTTGTCACCACAAATTGCTTTTAGATTCTGTGCCATTTGAACAAACACAGCCATTCACTTTCATCTTCCTGCAAATGCTAATGGAAAAAAAATAAAAGGAAAAAAAAAAAAGGTGTTACATTACGCAGTATATGGTATGTAAGGGATCATTCTCACTTTGACAAACACTTTTCCTCACCTCCCTTTGAGGCTAAAGTTCAGGGAATTCATGCTACTGACATGCAACGGTTTCTGTTCAACCACACTTGCTTGGAAATATCTGTTCTGCTTGGACCCAGAGGGTGAGCTGAGCTAGACTTCTCAGAGCCAGACTTCTCAGAGACATACTATGTAAGGACTGGATAACAGACACAAGTGGTAACAGGAAAAATTTCTGGTTGATATAAAGGAAAAATTATCTACCAAGTTCATAGTCAAATATTGGAACAGGGGCCCAGAGGGCTGTGATGTCACTTTCCTTGGAGATTTTCAAAACTGAGCTGATGAGGCCATGAGCAATCTAATGTATGAACTCAATCACAGAGGATTCGTCCAGTGATGTCCAGAAGTCAGTGCAACTGAAATTATTTTATAATTCCGCATATTAGGAGACATTAACAACTTTACTGAAAAGCATTGGCAAAAGTGAACTTCTTGATCAGCCAGAGGTAGTAAACTCATAAATACTTGAAGCTGAAATGACAATTCAAGGAAATATTTCTGTTCCTATTGCATTTCACAGACAACTTTAGTCAGTGAATAAAGTTGCCCCGGTTTCACAGGGGTTTTGATGAGCATTAAGGTATGGACTGATAAACCAGTATCACTTCACACAATGTTCTGGATTATTCTTGGTTCCCTGCCTGCTCCTTCCATTTCGTTCGACATGGAATATACTCACAGGCTGGTCTCTTGTAGCTATAGGTTTTATTAGACTCCCCTTTTACTCATCTACTGTAACCATATTTCAAAATTCATCAAAATCATATTCCAAAACTCGTTTCTTTTTTTTTCTTCTGAGTAAAAATCTATGGAAACAATATTGGTTTAAACAATATTGTTCCCATCGAAGATAAGAACTCATTCTGAAATTGGACTTTCATATCCCATGATGTCGAGTTCTGACAGGCACATAATGCCTAAGTTAGGGACAGAGAAAAATTGACATTTTAGGTTTTACGTACAAATGTATAAAGACATGAACCTGTCATATATCCACACTTTTAGATACAATTGCCAGATACCTTATGTATGTGCTTGTAATGATGAAATACATAGTCCACTTGAAAATGAGAAATTACCAGTGTTAGGAATTTTATGGTTTTTTTAACATTAAGAAAGCTTAGATGAAAGTGAGGAAAGAAAAGTTAAGGATTGCAAAAGAAAGGTGATTTCCATTCTCTTACTGTTACCAGATCTGGACAGAGTACAAAACAGGCCAGCTATGGGGAAAATGGACGTGGACATATATTTCTGGCAGCGGAGTCGTGTCAATGGTGTGGCTTCCTTTCACAGCTCTGCTCTACAATGTCTTGGATTTTTAGAAAAAACATGGTGATGTTTCTGTTACTCACTTTGCCTGTGGTACTGGTTAGATCAATTTATTCTTATGTGTACTTAAAGAGATCCACATCAGGGACTGATTCTTTCCTCTTTCCTATCACAACTTAAAATATTCATGGTCTGCTCCTATGATGATACATTCCTGACTTAGGCTAAATTCCCAGTCTTTTGAGTTTCTGGTCCATTAGCACTCAGGAGTTGGTTGCCTAAAAGGATGAAGTTCAACCTGGATTTTTTGGCTGAGAGGTACAGCTGCAGGCACCCGAGTGTTGCAATGCCGAGGTGGATGCACTCAAGAGCATCTTCTGGCTGACATCAATATTCTGTCTACCCCCATATCCTCTGTGACAGGGGCAATAGTAGTTAATATCTAGGAAAAGCACATGTGTCTGGCTACTTTTTGGTATTCACTCCCCTTGTGTTCTCTGAGCATGATGTATTAGGGATGCTAGAGGGTCTGTCTCTGCCTAATCTTTTTAGTATCCATTTATGGACCTTCTGTCCATCAATTTGTTTAATTTCATTTTGAACTTCTGATCCTGTCTGCTTCTATTCTCTGGTGACAAACTACAGAATTTCACTACCCATTGTACAAAAAAGTACTTTGTTTTACCTAGTTTACCTTGTTTTATTGAGTGTTCACAAATCCAGCATTATGGGATTTGTTACATTCATCTTTTTTTTTTCCCTGTTTTTTTCCCATCTTCTATCCATTGCTCTCCCTTCTTTCTCCCTAGACTTACCAGTAGCTATAAGTCTATTTTTTATTGTAGGACAGAAATATATTTTATTATAACTTGAGCTTATTAAATAGGCCAAAGTACATAACTGATGATAAAAATTATAACCCTCCCCCAACCTGCAAAAAGGACACAGTTAATTTGCCTCTTATACAAAAGTACTTAACACCTGAGAATTGTTCTAGCTTAAATTCTGATACTAAAGCAAAAGACTAATCTGGGAGCCCTTGATACTGGCTTAATTCATGTTATTTAACTAAAACCTGTTAACCTTTATGAGCATTAACCTTTGACTTTATTAACATAATTAATTGAAATATGAATGCATGGATAAATCTCTATGGAATAATACTTTGAAAAAAAATAATTTGAAAGGGAGATATTTAACCTCCCCTAATACACCAAGGAAATGTCTAGATTATGTTGCCCCTACGTGATCTCTGAATTGCCTGGGAGTGAGGAAGTAATTAATGCTGGTTGTGATGGCAAAAGAAAGAATAGCCACTCCGTGCTGGACCAAATGCCACACGTCAAACTTCTCCTCTTCTGTGGATATTTTCATAAAATAAAATAAAGCGCAGATTCTCTGACCTCTCCAGTTTGAGCTGCAATTGCATATGAAGGAAAGGAGCAACAAAATTAGTAAGTATTTATTAAGATAACTGCTTGGATCAAAAAATTGACTCTGAAAGTTGTTAAAATGATTGCAAAGAACTGGGAAATTTTGCTAGAGAAGGATCTCTTTAGAGATGCCCTGTGCTTGGAATCACTTTCTAAAAATCAGCAGCTAACTGTACCTCATGATTAGATTGGGTGCATCCTCAGTCTTCCTGGTATTCCTCTAGTGTTAGGACAGTTTGTGTCCCTTGACTATCCTAGCAGAGGATTGTAGAGGCTTGAACAGAGAGGAACAGACCCTTCAGACTGCCATACCCATGTGGAAAGGGGATTACTCTTTAATCCTGTCTCAGATGTGCATATGAAAACTGTCCAAGAGAAAGTTGGACTGGACTGTCTAGTTATTTAAGGCTGGAGGATCTGGTATGACATTGCTACAGCTCCTTTTTAGCCTCCACCTTTTACTTTTCTTCTAATGGGAAATGAAGAATACTGTGTATGGGAGGAGGGGAACTGAAAAGCTCCCTGGAGTTTACCATCCATCCTTGAGGTGAACAGCCTCCTCACTCCTCCAGGAAGATAAATAGGTGGTATAAACTCACATTACAAAGATTCTGGCTGTAGTTACTCTTTAGGTGCCTGCCTTTTTAAACCCTACAGAGGGTTTATGGAGTAATATTACAAATATTTTTCTTTTCTGTCTGCCTGTAATATCAGTTCCAATTACAGCCTTGAAAACTGCACACAATTCCAGAAAAGAAAAATGTTGACCAATAACTTATAGAAAACACTAAAATGTATGTATCCTCATTCTACTCACTGTGTCTCTAATCAACCTTAAAACAAACCATGTAGCTATAGAAATGAGGGGCCCTGGATCTGCTTTTCTGTAATTCCTTTCAAATTCTTTTCATCGGCATTTGTCCCGTTTCTTTCTTTTCTTTTCAATCTCATTCTTACCTTTTATTTATTTATTTATTAACCTTGAAATTGCATTTCTGAGCCTTGTAAGCAACCTTGGGATAATATTTGTCCAGAACTTATTGTGTAGAATACAATGACAATTTTATATGCTCTTGATGTACAGAGTTCCATTACATACCCTACCCAACATTATATAAAATTTTAAATCCAAGGCCCGACCCAAACCTTTTTGCCATTTATGATCTTTTCAGAAATCAATGTGAAGTTGAATTGAAAATGACAAGAGACACAAAACTTTTATCAAAGTGGTTTCTCTTTTATTCTTTCAGCCATCAGAAAATGAGGATTTAAATAGGTTACATCTCCAGTTGAAAGTTCTGATTTAAGCAGCCGCCTTTTTCCTGTATGTGATGGTTACTTACATATATTTTACTTGACTCTCTTCTTTCACTGTCCAAGCCCTTAGGCTAGTTGTTGGCAGGAACACAAACCTCAGATGCACCTTCCTTAAAGGTGTTCACAAATAATCAGTGATTCAAAACCAGAGCTTATACCAGGGTAAGGGAAAGGCAAGCTGAACAAAATTCAGGAGTATAAGACAGATCTCACAGGGAAAATGAGGATATTAGGTAAATCAGGAAAGTGAGAAATGTTCAACCTGGAGCTCTCAGTGATGGGAAAGAGCCTGAATATTAAGACATCAGACAGGTTCTCAAGGGAGGACTTTTTTTTTGCCCCTTCAAGGAACCTTGTGAATGACTTCAGAGAAGTGTCTTTATCTGTTGTGTGACTTATTTCCTGAATGTAAAGCTGAGTTAATAACAATTTTTTTTTTATTTCATTTGGCTATGTTTGTTTGGGTGTCTTTAATTACTAAATGTTCCATAGCACGCAGGACAACTGCACCCCATTTTCTCTGGGTTCTTCTGTGTTGCCACAACACTGCTACTGTTGGCAAGGGGATAGCTTTTAAACTGATTGAAATCTGCGTAACTCCAGAAAATCCAGAGTGAAAGACTTAAGAGGGGGAATGTAGCCTCAACCTTCTCTTAGGCAAAAATTAATTTTCTTAATTTTCTTAATTTTCTTTTAATATCTTTTAGCTTCCAATGCTGTTCCTAATTCCTGAGCTTCAAGCAATATGTATTCTAGTATAAAATGTAATGTTGAAATGTCTGGAACATGGGATTTTCCACACCAGCTCAGGCCATGAAGTCACACAAGTCCATAACCTGTCCCATGGCATGGCCATTATCTCATAGTTCAGAGGAGGCAGAAACCAGGCAATCTAAATGCTGAATTCCCTTCTTGCCCAAAAATAGCATGGATTTGCCTCTGGGCTCCAGAAGTTGAAAATATCCAGTGAAATTTTGCTTGCCACTGCTTTTGAATTTTTATTATAACCAATCTTCTTGGGTAAAAGTTTTACACTTCAGAGTGCAAAATTAAAAGCTTATACTGAGTGATACATATATGTATATTTCAGATAACGCTCATATTGATGTTTCAGTTACCTCCTGTTTCTTTGAATAGCTTATATGTTGGCCTCTGGGCTCTAAATATTTTAAATTGTCATAAATAGATAATAATGCTTAGTAAGATGTGCACGTATATAGGTGTGTAGATTCTCATTGCAAAAAGCCATGTTTCATTTCCCAGTTTTAAAGTCAGTAAGGAGTAGCCTAGAGGAAATATATCTCTTTGCAAAGAAATAACACAAGAGCCTTTACTCTTCCAGCCATGGTCTTTGAAGGATGTAAGCATGTGGGGCTTGAACAAAAAGATAAGTATGCATTTAAGTGCTTTGTCAAGTAGGTTGAGATACTGATTTGATGTTTCAATTATAAGTAGGCTTAACAAGAAAAATAATGAAATCAGATGAGATTAAGACAGTATAGTGTTTATGAGGTGCTAGGTATTTGTCACAATCCTTTTCTCTCTTTCAAAAGACTTAATCAGCAAATCAAGCAAAAAAACCCACATCCCTTTGCCTGCCGTGACCATTCACATAGCATGGAGAGCAAGTACTGGGAGTAGACAGTGTGACCTAGGTAGAAGTTCAACTGCAAATATGATCCAGGAAACATTCTTATGTACATAAACCCTCAGTGTACAAGTTGTTCATGTATAATTTTGTTTGACCCAGATACAATAGAGTTATGAGGGTTTAAACAGTCAGCAGTTGTCAGCTTAGCTGCCGGAACTGACCGCATGCACATTCATAGCAACCAGCAGATATGAAATAAAACACATTAGTTTGAATCTCACTGAGAGAGAAGCAAGATGCAGTGAGTCATTACACTTTTTACATGGAACAAGGAGTGTGCATAATCAGTTATCCAGGCTCAATTAATATTCAGAAACTTGTTAAGCTCTGGTTACTTATTTGAAACATTTTTATAGTTCAAATCCAAGTGCTTCAACTCTGGGGAAAAAAAAAGAAAAGGTGTGGATATAAGATGCCTTTTTTTACAATGAGGACAAGAGAACAACTTGCTCAAAGAGGTTGTACAGCCTCCGTTGGAGGTTTTCAAGTTGCGACTGCTTAAAGCCCTGAGCAACAATCTCATACCTGACCATGGTTTGAGTAGGACCTTGGACTGGAGATCCTCTATGACCCCTTTCAGCCATTATTCTCGTGTCCTATGATGATCCCATGAAACTGAAGTACAAAGATCACCACCATAATCTCACTCTGACTTTGGGAAATATACAGACAATAAATCTAATAGTATAGAAAATTCTTTGACACTTCATTTAAAGTGGGTGAGTGAGAGAAGTAGCTTGTGATCTTCTTCCAATGAGGCACTAAAATGGGTTGAGGCGCTTTCTAGGGGCTTGAAAAGATATTTTCTCACGCTGTTTAGTGCCTAAAAAAGTAGGGTACATTTTCAGGTAAATAATATAATAGAATGATAATATTATTGGATGTAGGGCACTTCTCTGAAACAAAGCCCAGCACTGGCATTGTCAGATTTCAAGTTTCAGCTCCAATGCGAGAATGAACAGAGCTTTCTTGAAGAAGAGATCACTGGTACTGAACAACTGTGAAAAAAATAAATTTCTGTGGTCATATGCTGTGATGAATCTGAACCATTTGATCTCAAATTCTAAGAATCATCCAGTATAAATCAGATGCCTGATATAGAACATCTTGGTGCTGGGATAGAATTAAGCCTACTTTCTCTAGTAGGCAAAATTTCTATTGATAGTATAAATTATTCCCCTAAACTCCCCGTAGCCTTGGTGGAGAGGCAAGGGCAAACTCTGACTTAGGTGACTATGCTGTTTGTGATGGATCACCATCTGGGAATTCAGCTCTGCAGAAAGGGATCTGGGAGTTTTGATTGATGATAAGCTCAATATGAGTCAACGATGTGCCCTGGCAGCCAAGAAGACCAACCATACCCTAGGGTGTATTAAGCACAATATAGCTAACTGCTCAAAAGAAGGGATCATCCCACTATACTCAGCACTGGTGCAATCTCAGCTCGAGTACTGAGTGTAGTTTTGGGCTCCACAATATAAGAATATCAAAATATTAGAATGTGCACAAAGAAAGACAATGAAGGTCTGGAGGGCATGACTTATGAGGACCAGCTGATGATACTAGGTTTGCTCAGCTTAGAAGAGGCTGAAGGGTGACCTCATTGCTGTCTACAACTTCTTCATGAAGGGAAACACAGAGGGAGGCGCTGATCTCTTTGCTCCAACAGTACACAAGGGAATGGCTTAAAGCTGCATCAGGGGAAGTTCAGATTTGATATTTGGAAAAATTACTTCACTGGGAGGGGGTCAAGCAGTGGAACAAGCTCTCCAGTGAAGTGATCACAGCTCCAGGCCTCTTGGTGTTCAAGAAATGTTTGGACAGTGCTCTTAGATACATGGCTTAACTTTTAGGTTGCTCTGTGTGGTGTCAGGAGTTGGGCTCGGTGATCATTGTTGGTTCCTTCCAACTCAGGATATTCTATGATTCTATGATTCTGAGATTCTATAGTTTCCGCTTAAAAATTTAAATATTTCATCTTTAATTTCACGAAGCGCTGCCTTATCTTTTCTTACTGGCACACAATAAAAAGCAATGAAGGGATTTCCCTTCATTTCATCTTTTTTTGCGTTGACTTCTGTGTTCTCCCTTTGCAGTTGCTCTTCTTGCTGCTATTCAGCCTCTCCTCACATGAAAATCCCTCAGGGCTCTAATCTTTTATACTTAGCTCTCCTCTATTTATGGTAGATCTTGTGCTGAGATTGGATGTATAAGCTGAATTTTTTGTTCCAGATGAGAATATAGCACTGATTCAAAAAATGGTATTATGAAATTTTTGGTTTATTTCATCCTCTGTTTGCTTACAGAGGTTTTTTTTTGTTGTTGTTGTTATTGTTGTTGGGTTTAATATCTGTGATGCACTGAGAAAGGTACTAATAGAAATTGTATAAATCTGCAAAGTTGCTCTAAAGTCAGTCAAGGTAAATCAGTTTGCATGAATCAAAACTCTTGTCCTTTAATATCCTTTTCATATGTAATTATGAGGTTTTCTGCATGCATATTATGTTGCTATATTTTTAATCTCTTTTGGAAAACAAAATTGGCCTGATGTGTTTACATTAAAACACAATATTCAGCTTCTGTCAATACCAGTCTTGGAAAAGCTTATTGCTATTCGAAGCTGCTGTCTGTCTTCTCTCTTTCTTTTTAATTGACCCAATTTAGAAAAGAGAATTTTAAAATGGAAGTTTTTAACTCTCTTATTTGACAAGAAAATTGTAATGCACAGGATATCCTGTCAAATATGGCTGTCAGATGAAGCTGCAACTGAGAAGAAGTGGCTAGGTCTATTTTGGAAATTTCTTCCCTGATGTTTCTGATCTTTGTTGCGATTTTGTTTAAATTACATGAAATAATTCTTGCCTGTTTAGAACACCGATAGCCAGAGGTTGGCATTAATGATACGTGATGGTGCAGCACTGTACCGCATCTTGCTGTACAAATGTGAGAGAATTGCTGATTTGCCTGTATGTTGTCAGGTTCTGCTCCAAATCCTTCCACCAATCAGTTGGAGATTGCTCCATCCCTTATCTCCACTTCTGAAAGAGGCTTACACAATTCTTCTTTCCTTAAAAATTGTCCTGATTTTGAATTGACAATTAAAAAGTCAGCATCTCATGCTCAGAAGCTGAATGACGGTGTCCACTGTTCTGTTTTCTCTATAACCATGTTAGCTTTGTAATTAAATCCTGCTCCAATTCTTGTCACGTTGACAATCTTGGCTAACTCTGCTTGACTGTCAGCTTCGATGCGAAGCTCTCCAATAACCTCCCCTCTTTCCCTCTCTCTCTCGTTTGTTGCTTTCCTGCCCCTTTCAGGATAAGTTCAAAGGTAATATGGGACAATGTTATGGCACCATAATCGACTGTTATAGAGTAGCTGGGGTCATGCTGAATTAATAGGGTCTCACTTTCCAAGGAGAATCTCTTTCACCTGTTTAGGTGGCATGAAAGTTCTTGAACACCCTGTCTTTCCAAGATCTCCAAAAGCAAGAGAGCTTTTTCCTGGTGAGTGGTTGGTTGAGAAAGTCCAGCAGTCCCTCAAAAATCAGTAATAATGAATTGATTCGTTTACATTCTCCTATGTGCACCAAAAATGCCAGTATCTAGGTAGGAGATGGAATGTATTATTACGTGATGCTCATGGGACTCCTTTAGTATGAAAATTGCAATAGAAATACATTATTATCTATCTCAAAATACACTGAAATAATCAGTCCCACACTCATCACCATGGTATCTGAACACCTCTGGGATGATATAATAATGTAATTGATCTAAAAAAGGTAGTGTAATTATACCTCTGCTGCAATATTTCACACATAGAGACTATTTATAATGAACATTCTTCTACTTAATTTTTGAAAGGATCTATTTTCTTCAATGAGAGACAGTGAGATAATTTATAGACAGGAAAGCTCTTTGATTTGGAAAAATATTAGACCTTAAATAAGAAGTTTGGTGTTTGCATTTGAGAAATTGATTGACTCTTTGCACCTCAGGGCTCCTCAGCAAGAAAAGATAACAAGGCTTCCTTTTACTCTGGTGCGTTTTTTCTGGTTGGATGCTCAAGACTCAGAGAAATGCTCATTCTGAGGCCTCTTCTTACCCAAATTTAGCATCTAAAATGTAAGCTTCTAGTCCAAGATAGTTATCCTGGCTCCTTCTGGAGTCAACAAGGACAAACTGAAACCACCAGAAAGAATGACCTATCTCATACCAAGAAGGGTGCCTGATGGGTGGGAGAACTGACCATGACTACAATTCCTTCATAATAGATGGAACTTAAATAACCACTTCAGACTGGTTCCTGAATAAGTGCAGGCACTTCCCTACCTTTGTGAAGTTGGACTTCAGTGCAGTGTAGTGCATTAATTAGGGCATGGATTTTTTCTTCTGCGCTGCATTTTCTTTTACTGTATGTGAAGCCCCAAAAATATACAAATTCCACAAGGCTTGAAGGCACAGTTTTACGTAGTATATTTCTTTATATATATACACATATAAATATGCATGCTATAGTCACTAATTATAACAATATAGTGATACTACAACATACATAATACTCTGGCATTGCAGTGCTGAAAGGAGCACAAACAAAACTCTTGCATCTTAAGCAGCAGAAACAAAAGAGCTTATGAATTCCTTAATACATACATATGTTTCTGTTTCTGCTGCTTGCCTGAGAAATGTTTTCCAAAATGAGGGGAAAAAATCTTCAGTACAAGCTTAAAATCTTGTTCGGGAAAGTATTTAATAGGGGATTATTTTATGCATATATTTTAGTCTTTTTGCCTTCAGGAGGACTGAGAAACATGCAAAAGTTAAGTAAATGTCATCATGGTAAAATAATGCATCTATCTAAATCAGGAAAAGTGAAACGGGGACTATAATTGATCGGACTCCTCTCAAAGGTCAAATGCTGCCAGCATTGGTATTTGAGGTTTTTTGGTTATTTCTTCAATTGACTTTCCTCTTTGTAACACGACTAAAAAATTTCTTTGCAACATTTTAACTCATAAATTTAATTATAGTTCAAACACCTGCAAGCAGTTATTAAAATTTCCCTTTAACCAGATTCTCTTATATTTTACGATCACACAGACACAAAACCCTAATTAAATTTTGTTTGTTTTTATGCCCAATTTGCAATTTCTGATTTTCACTTTCTTCATTAATTAGATAAGGAAAAAGCCATAGGGTTTTAATTACTCAAGATATGTGTGAACATATCTTCATTTTCAATTAAAGGTGAGATAGGGTGTTTGTAGAGAAATTAACTGACATAGTAATTTTTCTTTTATTATCCTGACAGAAAACATATATATCATGAGACGTTATCAGGAGGCCTGTTTGCACTTCTTACGAATCTCTTGGGTATGTCTTAAATTGAAAGGAATTCAATTATAGGAGGAAGAAATAAAGTCCTAAATCTTCAACAAGACCTGTGACCAATTGCAGCATTTCTGACTTCCTTTAGCAGGATCATTCCCAGTTAGACATAGTCTAATGTCACTAGTGGATTTTACTGGGGTAATCTGGCATTTGGTATACATACCCTCCAGTGAAGAAAATACTGACTTCAGTGAGTTCAAAGTCCGCTTTAACACAGACTGGTAGTCTGTCTTCCTAATTTTATGAGCAAAATATGTATATGAATACATGTGAATTGCTCATAAAAGATCTTTCTAAAGGGAAGGAAAAGTCAATGGGATGATAAATGCTGATGAGTAGAGAATAAATATACTGGCAAAGACCACAGGCAAAGTCCATAATAACTCACTGCTCATATCCAATACTAACCAATTGAATGAGCTGGGTGGGTATCTAACACAGCTTTGTGCAGACACAGCTCCCTGAGTCACCAGGACATCAGCTGTGCAGCCGCATTTCTCACTCTTGGGTTCTGAAGAGCTGATGAGTACCACAGTATGGCAGTCTGGTAAGTCATACAGCGACTTCTCTGAATTATTTTTCAGGAATGACAGTGCCTCTGCCATGTCTTCTTGTCCTTCTCTTACACCGCGTACCACAAAAGCCCTTCAAACCTGTCCTTTGTTCTCTGCTCTGAATAACATAGGAATGGATGTCTACACCAAAGCTGTCACAATCGTTGAGAGATAAATAAACTACAGCATAAAGGAAACAATCTGTCTATGCTATGGATTAATTTAACCTGGTTTTAGGGAATTGCAGATATAGCCATGACATTAAATATGTTTTCTTCCTTATAATTTATGTAAAGTAGATAATCCCAACTTTAATGGAGCCATCTCTCCAAAATGAAGTTGTCTCAAATCATCAACACTGAGCACATCGCATTGGCCCCACAGACAGATTTCCCTGTTTTGTTTTCTTTTTTATTGTTGTTAGGCCAGAGATCTTTTGAGGCTATGAAATCCACCCTGGCTTTAGATTTGAGAACTCACAATTGTAAAGGAAAATCATACATATTGTCATTTCAGCATATTGCAGTATTGGGCTGGTAATCTGCTTAAAAATTAAATAGGCTAAAGCAGATGCAGTAGACATAGTTATGAAACCTGTCACAGCTTTGAGTAATCAAACGGCGTCTTCTGTGGGAAGTAACCATGTACTTAGGACTATGGATATTACCCTAATTCTTCTGAAATGGAGTTTAACCTTAGATTCTCTTTTTTATCCAAAGACAGTACAATTACATAGGCAGTGCTCAAAAACCTTCTAATATTTGGAGCAGTTACAACATACAAATTTATGGCCAGTAACATGGCTCTTAGCCTTCTGTAGGCCTAAGGATTTAGGCCACTGTAGCCTAAAAGGATTTAGGACTTAAAAAGTCTTAGGGAGAACACTGGCCTGGACACAAAAACTGTTAATGTTGTTTGGGCACACCAAGCAGGTGAACTGCACCATTGATACTGTTAAACTATCTGAATGGTCCTTGTCAACCTTTGGGTCTTATCTACCGTAGAGTGTCCTAAATAACGAGAAAACAGAGCTCAAGAATTAGCCGAGTCCATGACTAATGAGCAGTTTGGATGTGGCCACCCCGTTGAAGACTTGGAGAGCTTAATAGCGGGCATATAGTAAGAAGATTTGAGTGGATATCAGGGCTGGAGGACAGATCTTGGTAAGTCCTTGGTTGAGATGCAACTTTGGGGATGACAAATACCTCATTTTTATCTGCCTTGGACACTTGCCTTAGATGGGGATCCTCTCCCTCGGGGGGTGCTTGGCACTGTGAACTGGTAATAGAGGGAATCTAAGTGGTTTGCTCAGACTTGCTACTTATCTTCAAGGTTAAAGATAAAGGAGGCAAGTAATATCTCATTTCCCCTGGTTAAAGAAAAGGAATAATATCTAGCAGACTTTGCAAATGTCTTAGTTAAAATTGTTGTAAAAGGAGGACAATGAGTGTCACTGGTGCTGTTTTTAATGGTTTGGTCTTTTAAAGCCCAAAGTCCTGGTAGAGGCAATTAAAGCCTTTCCAGATCTAGTTCATTAGCACTGTACTTACCGGCCCTAAAGACCGCTTTTTCAATGGGGAGAGTATTTTGTCCAAATTTCCTTCAGTGGTTCTGAAATCTATA
>JAOXJK010000012.1:156670104-156703765 GCA_025774025.1 Xenus cinereus
CTATTCTAGACTTTCTCCTTGATGTGTTTCTATTTCTGTATGTTTTTTAAAAGAAGGTGGGGGTCTGGGGAAAGGGAGAGGCATTTTCCCTGGTAAATCAATTAACTTCTCCAATCCAGCAAACTGTGAAAAAATATAATAACTCTCTTTAAATGTTCCATTAGGGCCCAGTAACAGCTCATTAGATTATACAAGGTATGTGTAATTGCCCAGAAAAGATGCACTACCTTCCTGCAATGCTTAATTTAATCTCCACTCTTTACATACAACTATAACCACCCACTAAACAAGATTCATGGCCTCATGCCCAATGGTATGTGTATATGCATGTGTTTTTTAAACATAAGAATGTGTTTAAAAGTCAAAACTGGCATGGCTTTATTTCCAGTTGTTGATATAATCTTACAAAACAAGGCTGTGGAGATCAGGCATTGCCAAGCAGAACATTTTCAAGTTGTTGAAAATCCCTCACTATATTTTGTCTTTGAAAATTTAGATACCTGTTACATGTATAATCTACTGTTAGATTTCAATCTACTAGAGGTCTTTTCTTTTTTTCTCTTAGCTACCACAGTAGAAGATGCAGAGACTGTTTTTCCACAAAGTTTTTCCACTAACTATTTCCTTGTCTTTTCCCCTTTCTGTGTGCTTCCCTTTGACATTAAACATTAAATACTAAATACCCTTCCCCTTCTCTCCAGCACAGAAATGAGAACGTCATGACCAGCTCTGCCTTTGTTCACCTCTGCAGCCTTCATAGCTGAGTGTCTGAGCACCCTGGAGTCCTCAGCACCGGGGCAGTTCACAATTACATGGTTGATACACCTACTTCTGAAACTCTGATTTCATCTGAACATTGCGACAAATTCCTGGTTTTCCCATATAGAGAGCTCTTTCTTCCTCTTCAGGTGAATCAGCTTCCACTGATACCTCAAGAATAGGCAAAACGTGAGATTAAAGGAAAAATTTCCTGGAAACCTATTGCTTCTGGAGTTCCAACCTTGTTGTGGGGATCTAGAATATCCAAACACTGGAGATGTATATGGGAGGGATAACCTGGCCTGGAGTTCAACCTGGGCTCTTAACATAAACACTCATTGCATTATTAAAATTTTCTGTATTTTTGAAGAATAATTGATATCTAAAATATGTAGTCCATCAGCACAACACAGTGCTTTTATGGACAGGTAGAGGTCTTTGGTATACTGACCCAATATCACAAAACCTACTTAGTCTGTTGTTAGATGAGAGTCCTGTTCTTTGAAATCTCAAAGGAAATCCTGTTTTCCCAGGATCAATCAGACACGAAAAAGAGAAACATCTAAAGCTTAGGAGCTTCCTGTAAGAGCTAGACATTGAACTAATTATTTTTTTTTTAAAAAGCAAACATATTTTACTAAAAAACAAAATTTCTCTCCATATTTATTTTTTATTTTCTGATAACTTGAAAAAAAAATTTTTTTTCATAACATTTAATTGGCAAAAATTTGAATGGCCAGAGCTCTAAACCAAAGCAACAAGGGGTTGGTAGGGATACAACTTTGTGTTTCCAGTCCCAGTTCTCTGAGAAATGTCTCCTCTGCTGTTCTGTTTCATTCCATGTTTTCCCCTTACTGATAGAAGACCATTTTTCTTTTTGTGCCAGACTGCACAGCACATCAATCCTTATTTGTAGCTCTCATGATTTCCAGACTATTGGTTTATAACAAACAAATAGAGGTTTCAAGTTCTCCCTGATGGAGAGTCTGTTGGACAGTCATTGATTTTGCTGGGATTAAGAATGTTAAAATGGCACTGGGGCAGAAAATACAGTACTTTCTAAAGTGGCATGGTAGGCATGTATCAGCCATACAAATGGGGAAGGGAAATTAAAACAGGCCAGAGAGTATTGTTTTACTCTCCCCCAAAACAATTCTATAGAAGCTTAAAGCCTTCCTACAATTTATCATGTAGTCATGGAGGTACCGTGAAGTGTTTCTTCTAGTTGGCTGAGATTTGCCGAAACAAAGCCGGGCACCTGGACAGTAAAACACACTCCAGTTGTATTAAGGCAAAATGGAGTCCTCTTGCACCTGGAGTAAAAATGAACCCTTTCCCAGGCCCTAGCTGTGAACATGGTCAGATACCTCTGACATTTTAATTTACAGACTATATTGAGAGGTAAGACATAAGAAGAAGGCTGACTTCTAGGCCCTTATTTTTCCACCTAGGCACCTCAAAAAATTTCATATAGTTCAGTGGGTACAGGTGTTTTGAATTCCCCAGTCCAGCTGAAAACACAGGAAAAAAAGGAACTATATTGAAATAGACCGTGGAAATGAAAAGGCTTTGCTGTTAAATAGTCCCACAAAATGAGTTTTTCTGGTTTCACAAAACCTTTTTGTTTGAATCCAATAGAAGCATCTGGGTTTAGCATTGGTTTAGAGTTGATAAGTCTTTAAGTAAATTTTGGAAGGAAAAACCATTTCAGAAGTAAATTACTGAAGAACTTCATTATGAGAGTTCTTTCCTTCCTGCCTTCCTGTCGTCTTCTCTTCCTTCTCCTCCCCCTCCTCCCCTTTCTTTTGTTCTTCCTCTTAATTTCGTTTTCACTTTCTTTTTCCTTTGCTCTTTCTCTAAATTTCTAAGATTATGTCCAAATCAATACGCAACAACAACAACAACAAAATGCTCTGTGAAGATAATGTGCAAACACACATGCAAAAACAACAACAAAAAAAGAGTTGGTAAAATTCACACTGGAAAAAGCAGGGAGGCTCAGTTCTTCCTAGTTGCAGATTTATGTTTTCCTGCTTTTTTTTTTTCACCATTTTTGCATAACATAATAACAACACCGAGACCAGTGGACTGGGGTGTAGTTTTGGAAACCAGTCTTTACGTGTCTGTTGAGCTAAACACCTCAAGGCTGCATGAGAAGAGATAGACGTTAGACACTTCTACATGGAAAGCGTTTCTGTAATTCTTTACCACACCCTCTGGGAGTCATTTGTGCCTAAGAAGTCAGCAGAGGCTACCAGAGAATTTCCACAAGTAGCCTTGTAGGGGTTTGCTAGGTGACCACCGCTCTCCTGGGATGAAGCATCCATGAATACCTGTGCTGCAAAACGCAGTGTTACATAGAGACCTTACCTAGTAGAGTTTGAAAATTCAGGTAATATAAGCAATGAAGGCTTTACAGGGTTTATTAACAG
This sequence comes from Xenus cinereus, assembly GCA_025774025.1. Classification (NCBI taxonomy): domain Eukaryota; kingdom Metazoa; phylum Chordata; class Aves; order Charadriiformes; family Scolopacidae; genus Xenus; species Xenus cinereus. The sequence goes on from JAOXJK010000012.1 coordinate 156,673,296, forward strand.
AAATGCAACATCCATAAACCATAAAGCGTGTGGATCTGAGTTTGCACAGTTCTGTCCCATGTATTCTTGGACCTGGAGATAGTGAAGAAGAAACAATTCTGATTTCTTTGAACAGTGGAGATAAATTGATTCAGGAAAGCACACCTCTTCCACTCTGCACTTAAGCACACTCTTTAAAGTCACTGGAATAAGGCAAATGCCTAATTGATTGTTTCTTAAATGAATGCTGTGACAAATAAGAGAATTGTTTTTGGGTTTTTTTTTTAATTATTGAGTTATGAATTAATATAATAATGTAAGTCTGTTTAGTAAGGCATAGATAGATATGAGTATAGATATAGATATAAACTGTATAAATCCTACATAGCCTCTTTATAAAGGCCAAGGCTACTCTGCCAAGGCCATATGATACTGATTACCAAAATTACTCTTAAGTTAACTCATGATCCTGGAAGAATATAAGTCTAGTATCCTGCAATGGTTGTTAGTGGTGTTTCTTCACTCCAGCCCAAGTCTCATCAGAAGTAACCAAGCACAGCAATGGAGAGATTGTTCTCTGTAAGACAAGTGACAAGCAATCTCTGAACCAAACTTATATTTCCATGCTTGGTATAAAAACACAATGATGAAAAAAATAATAATATCGGGAGCATAGTGGTGGCAAATTGAACAATATTAGGAATTAAATGGTGGTGAGAAATGGGAACTGACACCATTGAAATGAAACTTTAAATACGGGTTTAGTCACTGCAAGAAGTGTTTGGACCTAAATCACTTCTTGCATCTTATCTGACATCCCCTTCCCTCTGAAAATGTTTGAGAGTGGTTTTTCCAGCTCTATAGGAACATAAAAATGCAAAGGTATGTGTGTGCAGGAGAAAGTTTAACAGCTGTGTTTGTCTAAAATCATCTATAACACCTCAGCATCTTTAATATTCACCAAACTGTGAATAAGCAATATCTTTTTTTATTTTAATTTTTTTTTTTTCTTCCCAGAAAGCAAAGCCCCAAATCTTATGATGACTTGGAATATTATGTGACCTAGGATGAATGGACAGATGAACAAAGTATCTTATGGGAGCAGTTTTAACAATTACTAAAACTTGTAACAATTTTTTCGTAATAAGCCCTACCATCTATTACTGATAATACTAATACAAGCACTTATGGTAATAATAACCCAAATTTAATAACAAGGCAGCAATAGTAGTTTGCTCTGTGTATGTGCTCAAACCACTTTACATACATTATAAAGTCATGGATCATTTGAGAGTGCCTCAGGGAAAATAATGTGGTAAATGTTGTATAAGTATTATCTCGAAGTGTTGAACCCGTACGCTGTGAGCTGATGCCACATTCAGCTCATATTCCAGCTTAACTGGTAAAAAATAGAAGAGCAAGGAATTTTAAGTGGGACTTGCATTACTTTAACTGGGTGTTCGTTTGCAATTCGCGCATATAATCAAGGAGCAGAAATGCCACAAGTGACCCTTATCTCATCAGAAATTCAGACATCACAGTGTATAATGTGAAACCCTTGCAGTATTACTCCCCAATGAGCCAAGTACCACATTACAAATCCTACTAAAGCACGTTGTTCCAAATTTAGAATACCTTTGAGACAATTAAATCACCATTTCTGATGAGACAAAAGAAAAAAAAAAACAAAACAAACCACCAAAATCTAAGCATCAAATAAACCATTTGGTTTGTTTGGTGTAGGTAACCTGTTGCACAGGTGGGGGAGCTCAGGTACAACAGAGAGGACAGTAATATTTCCAGGGCTGTTCTTAGATGACAACCCTAAAGGGAGATCCGCTGAAGACTCCCTGAGAAATAAAAAATTCTCCTTTTAGCACTGGTGGTGAGCAAGGAGTTAACTCTCTAAGTAATTTCAAGAAAGCAGCCCAGGTCTCTCAGCCCCGTGCTCAGTACATCAATCACAAGAACTAGATACTTAAGGCAGTCCAATTATTTCCATTGATGTCCTTGAGCTTGATTAAGATCTGAGTTATGACTTTATGTATTGTATGCTCAGTGGGAGAGCATTTAAACAATCAAGGCTGGGCTGGGAAAGCAAAGAGATGTTATGAGAGTGGAGACTAGTTCGCAGGGTCTGGGGAGTGCAAGTACTTGGGAGTACCACCAGGCTACAACACGGAGTCTACAGTACACTGAGGACTGAGTAATCACAGAATCACAGTAATGTGCAAACTCTGCCAAAGAGACAGGGATTCAAAGGGAAGAAAACACAGCATTTCCCACCTTGGCTGTTAACTGCCCTCTTGGAGTGGGTGGGATGGGTTTTACGTCCATGAAGTAACAAGACAGCTCAGACAGAAGCCTAGGGGAGCGCTCTGGAACCAAGCTGACTTAGCAGCAAGGATTTTGCCTTTTGAGTGTTTTTTAAAAATAAATTAGTCATCAATAAATTTACTGAGGGACCTGGTCCTTACTGTGTCTTGGCTGTGCTCTGCGAAATTTCTGAGGTGTGCAAGTTGTAGGACTTTGGATCTGACCCTTTCCCTTCCAACTCATCATGAGTAATCTTTCCCTCTCCCTCTTAAACTGAGAAGGGCAACTCTATTCCACTTTCTATTCCCTTTCATTTTGTTTTCATGTTTCCTTGAGGATGGACATACTGAAATAAACCTCACCCAAGACATTGATTCACTGCCCCATTCAATGCCAACTGTTGTATCTTTAGGGACTGTCTTTATAATGACCTCAAAGGCCATCAGACACAGAGGACCAGCTTGTCCTGTAGTGTAGATGAGACTATGGAGAACTCAGCCAGGGAAGGCAGTAAGACTTTGTGATGATGTTGACATGGAAAGAGCCAAACACCTATCAGCTGTGGTTCAATGAACATTGTTTTTCTCAGAAACAGCTGCCAACCAGAGGTACAAAATACCCATTTAGGACACTGTGACTATTTTTTAACTATTAAAATATAAAGACAAAACAGCATACATTTTGAAGTAAAGAACAACACTATGTACTGGTTGTTGCTGCCACAAGACACCTGAATCCAATAACCTGATGGTCAAACCACCACTGTGAGCTCAACATCAGTGAACCTTGTGTTTAGGAAGGACCAAAGTAAGGTTATTAGTGGGGCACCCTGTTCAGCTTGTTTCCTTTCTAGGCAAACGATTTGAACAAGGAGTTACCTCTGGACTAAGGTGCTGAGTGTTTGGGCTTGCTCTTTCCACAAGTTTAGACTTACCACAATAAGTCTAAACTTGTGAATGGGGCTTTGACTTGTTGACTGTTTTCACACACTCGTAATATTCTAATTTAACTAAACCTTGCATTCTCTGAGTGACTGCAAAGATGGTCTTTTTCCAATCTATCCAAGTCTTACTGTCATGTCCCAGCAAAGTTGAAGAGAGTGCCCTGAAGTTAGCTTAGGGTGCCTACAAACTTCCTCCCTATCTTGGGTGGAATTCAGGTACCTAAACAGAAATGTCTAGAGGCAATATAAAAGCCTTCTGCTATTTGAGGTATCTGTTAGAAGATATAGCATGGAAACTGGAGAAGACCTGTGCAGGAGACCTGTGCTGCACTGAGTTAGCAAATAGGTGGTCAGGCAGGATACACTGCTACATTTCAAATGGCACCAGAAACCGATGTTGAGGCAATCAAGCTTCTTCCCCGCAGGAACAGAAACACAGAATATAAATTTCTGCCTCAGCAAAAATAGAAATTAAACTAGTATTTCCTATAAAACATGGGAATTATTTCTCTGGCACTGTATTGCTCACTGTGATCTGTGAGAGTCACAGAGGACATATATTTAATGAATTCCACAACTTTGCTATTTAAGATACTCATTTCAAAGGTGGTTAAAGCAAGATGCTGGAGAAAGGTTTAATTCTCTTCTCTCTCTGGAAGGGCCACCAGAGCTTCTTGCTCTGTTTTTCTTTCTCCACATGACCAAGTCTTCCCATCTTGCAATTAATACAATTAAATATCAAATACTTTATTTCATTAAAGCTGTATTGACACATACACTGCCTTCAGAGCCTGACACACCACCTTGTTGTGATCCGTGATCTCAGCACTGCTCTCTAACTTTCTGTGGGTTTGGGTGCAGGGTCATAAACTGCAGCCATGGTCATGGCCTTCTCTTTCATCAAGTAGGAACATTTCATACGGGCAGTGAAATAGTTATCTATTGCGTTAAGAGGAGCTAACAATGGAAACAAGACTGCATAGGGTTGTCAGGGGCCAGTGTGGTTGGAGGAGGTTCTACCATAAGATTTCTTTTTTTTTTTCCACTGTTGCAGAAACCTTTTGTGAGACAAAGCAAAAGCAGCCAGAAACGAAGAGCGGGAGCAGGATGAGCATTCTTGGAAATGCCACAACCACTTAGGATGACAAGGTCAGGCTATACGTGCTCCCTTTCTTCTGTTTGTGCTCTGATCTAATCAGCTGAACCTAAGCAAGGGGAAGGAAAACATCCCTGCCACAAACACTCAATCTGTAAACTCCCCCATTTTCTCTCAGCCAGCGAAAATGCTATCTGAACTGATGGGGACTTTTCCAGCTGCCAGGATGCATGTTGTCATTGATAGACCTTAGTTTTCTTGGGCCTCATGGGGGTGCAGGGAGAGAAGAATGGGGCAGAATGAATGGAAATATGTTGCAGATAAGGAATACCCTGTGGGAGCCCTCAGTGCCTGATTTACAATTTTGTTTACTGGGGGTCAGAAGATATTGAAGTTTCTGTTCACTTCAACTTGGTCAGTTGAAATTAAGCCTAAATAGCACAGATTCTACCACCAAGATCAGTACCGAATTATAATGGACATCTGGACACCTAAGAGACAGACAGCTGTACTGTGGACTAATAAAATGTTTTTGTTAGATTAATAATATTTCATTTAGACTATCAATGGATAGATATCAATAAATTTATTGATCTGTGCAGAAGCTGCGCTCCCTTTCTGCACATGACAAAATTTCAAGGGCTAAGCACCGTAAGAAAGATCTGCTAGTTTTTTGCCAGTCCTTCTTCCTTACATTACCCCTTTTTGAACAACTGCTGAACACTTTGACCTTGTTCATTGCCCAGATTTCACTGAATCTTAAGATGCTTTTCAGATTCCTTCATTGGTTTCATCTCAACCTCCCAAGATCTTTGCATTTCAGCCTACCACATTCTTCTCTCAGTTTAACTCATGTCCTCTTCCCATTGTCTATTTTTTCAGTTTTTAGAATAACTTATTTTCCATTTGATTCTATGGTACCATTTGTAGTTCTGATCTCCTCTTCAGTCAAGAGTCCCATCTGCTAGATTTTCACTGTATTTATATTTAGTACCATTAACATATAGTACCATTGACTGGGGCATCTAAATACTAAGTATGGATTTCTGTTAGCTATTCTAAGTCATCATAAATATATTAGTTTTATTCCTCATGGAATGAAGAATGCTTTGTGGCATTGTGGTCCAGATGATTCATGGACTAAATATTTTGAGCTCTATGGTAGCCCTGTATAAACTGAAACCTCATTAGAAGACAGTGAGGTATCAGCAATATGGACTGATGTTAGCAACATAAGGTTATAAAAAAAATATTTTGATTAACCTGACAGAGAAGAAAGGGTCTATATTATATGTATGAGGGAGATGCTACCAGTAGAGATGAGACGGACTCAGAAGAGAGACTCTCCTAAGGTCAAAGTTCATAGCAAATGAAAGAAAAAGACACAGTGTCAACTTATGAGTCATTTTTAGTGGAGCAGAGTGGAAAGGAATGGCATTTCCCGTGCCATTTGTGTATTTTCATATACTCCACCATACCTAAGTTTTCTGCCTGAATAAATCATTTTGGAAGTCCCAACAGCAGAAGAGTGATGAATGGGAAGGCAGAATTTGAGTGAAAATGAGCTAATCTCCCCAACACATTAGAATAATAATTCTTTGTCAGGCCTAACATTCAATGAAAAATGACTCTTGCTAACACATTAGTCTAGAGAGGAGGTTTTGATAATACAGTAGTATAAAGCTAAGACATTCATCTCTGAATCGAAGGAAAGCGAGAGGATTAGAGGATCACTTAGAATAATTCAGACGCAATGAAATACAGTTCATGGCATGAGCTAACACAATAGCCCAAATCAAATATGATTTAGGCACAGTTAGAAGTAGTACTCTAATTACCGGCAATTGATTTAACTAAAGAGTTTCCTACAACTCTCTGACAGGATTTTTAAATTATTTTTTTTCACAATGACAACCATGCTTTTCCAAAGGTTTCTTGGTGCCAAGGAAGAGAACTAATAGTTCAACTGGGAACATTTTAAGGAATAAATCAAAGACATGTTGCCATCAATAAACCATCAGCCCCAGAACTGTGTTTCCTAGAAAGTGGTTCGGGATTGTATGTGAATGAGTGTGTCCTCAAATGCCAAATCAGTGAGTGTTACAAAGAAGAAGATAAACAGGGTACCCTGCCTGGTTTTAGCCACTTCAGAGCCCCTTTTTTTTAAGGTAATGCAGCATCATGAAACCAGGTTAGGTGTTGTGACAACTTCCCAGAGGCTGAGTGATTTGAGTGGGGAGTTTGTCACTGCTGACACAAAGTGCCCTGAGTTGTAGGAATTCCCCCAGGAAATATAAAATATCTGCAGGAGACAGGCAAGAAGACTGGAGGCCTAATTGTCCCCTTGTGTATATAATTTAAACTAACATGTCTTCCTCAATTTATGGGAGCCAGGCTGATGCTATCACTGTGAAGAAAACAGTGAGTCTTTTAGAAAGAGATCAGGTAGCAAAGAGATGTGAGACTTTCACCTCTGTCCCATAGCACCTAAATACATGACGTATATATTGTGGATGCCTAAAGATAGATTATGCCCTTTGTTATCTTGAGTCTAGATGAAGGCAAACTTCAGAACACCGAGCAAGCTGTTGAAGTAACTTTTGTTTTCAGCCCTAGACCTGGCAATAGCTGATGTAGATGATCTGAAAGTCCTTCAGCTAGAAGCAGGAATTTTGAATACTTATAGCATTAATTGAAACAACTCAGTACTGAGCTTCTGAGATTAAGTGACCTGGGAGATTTGTGCATCTTTGATTGAAGGGAAGAAGTACATATGTACTTTAATGGATACTGAGTGTTCCATTCTTGCACTCCCGTGTATAGCAAAGCCTGGTGGTCTCTTCACAAAGGATAAGTCATCAGAGGGACTTGAAAGTAATGAAGTGGTTTAATGATGATGCAGTAAAGGAACAACGATGTATAGTGCTCATTATCATGAAACATTAGTGAAGAAGAGCAGAACAATTAGGAAACATGATGTCCTTCCTGTGAAGTGAGCTATGAGAGCACAAAAGTACTTTTACAGAGGTATAAAAAGTTGAGAGGCTAGGTTATGTGCACATCAATGGTCTTCAGGATGTACCTCCTTGAACTTAGTTTTCACAATTACATCAAGTTGTTTGAGTTTTGCTGATTTCATCCTTGGCAAAGGCACTCGGCATCACTCATCAACTTTTATTTCAGATTGACCAAAGGGGTTTTTGTCATTGGAAGTAATTACAGCCAATCAACATTCAAACAGTTGCTTTATCGAAGGTACCCTTCCAAATAATTCACCTGCCAGAAGCCACATACAAATGGCAATCATTTCAAGGCTTATATTAACCTTAAATGTTTCCTTTTAAATAAGCAGGAAGGTAGCTAAAAGGGGTGGGCACCTCTACTTTGAGAACAAGATGAAGTAAAGATCAAGATACTTTCTAAATTGTTCTAATCTCATGCCTCAGTGCTTTAAAGGAGCCCTTTAGAGTCAATTTACTCTTTGACCATTGACTAAAATCTAATAACTTTGGCAGCAAATGAGGTGTGAAATGCTGTCAAATGCACCTCAATAATACCTTGTGTGGCACTAAACATTTTCATCTCCGTGGTAAGTGTGTAGAAAAAGCTGCAGATTATCAACCTTTAGAAATCAACATGCTTTTGCAGTAAGAGATATTTGCACTGTCAACTATGCCTTAGATTTTGAGTCCAAATCAAGGAAAAATCCTACATGATGGCAAACAGATTGATCGGGCATTATCAATATTTTATTTTTTCCCTTCCAGAATAATATATGCAGTTCGTAATGAAACAATAACAGCGTTTTGCAAACATAGTCTTCTGTTTGCCTAAGGACTTCCAGAGAGAATTTAAGAGCTGATGTTAAAATCTCAGATTTTTCTTTTGCTTTATTTTTCATCCCCCAAAAAATTTAAGTGTCTTTTTTCAAAGGAGATACTAAGTAATGGACTGTAAGTAGCAAAATCCAAGAATCAGCGGCCCTGTTTTGCTCTATAGTTAGAATTGTCTCTTGGGGCTGCAGCAAGTGATGTATGTGTCAGCTTGCATGTAACATGGATAGAAGATTGATTTTTGTATTCGGGAGTCCTACATTCTTTATTCAGCTTTTCCCTCAAATTTAATGTGTGACTTAGCACATTGTCTGACATACTCAGTTTTCAAAATCTCTGGAACCTGAAGAATGACCCTGTCTGTCTGGCAATGTTGCTTTGTGGATGATTTGGGTGATATGTATAAATACAGATGGTTGCAGGCTTTCAGCCAGGTAGTGTCTCAAAATTAAAATTTCCATCAAAGTCCTTCAAGTTTAAAATTGCTTTTTTTTTTCAATAAAATGAAATTATATTTTTTATTTTCTTTTTTTTTTTCTGAATGGAAATCTTCTTTATGAAGAACTAGAATAAAGTACGGTTGAAAATTTACTTCCTTTTCCTCTGCTCTCTTCATTTTATATTTCCTCTTCTTTTATACAGGTCATTAATACTTTATACCTCTTTCTGAATTACTATTAGATCTTTGAATGTAAGGCACAATGTAAGCATGAAGTACTAGCTCATGTATATTACAATTATAGTATCAGGCAGAACTCAATAAGCAGAGGGCATATCTGATAATGCCTCATATTCTGTCAGAATAAGGAAAAAGTACATGATAAAAAAGCTTAGAGGTGACCCATAGGGAAAGTAATAATTTCTAACAAATCTGGCATTTGCTCCCAGTAGAAAAATAATGAAGTAAAGAGAAAGATGAAGAGAAATTAAAGAAAAAGTTATATCTTGTAAAATATTTAGAGAGACAAGTTCAATTTATAGGAGCTCCTAAAGATAGGAGATTTTCACAGGACTAGCATTTTACTCTTAGTCTTTGGTGCCTCTTCAGATAACAAAAGGAATTACGGAATGAACAGAAGCCATATTTCTGCCCCTTTGTCAGCAAAGTCAACACAGATTTTGCAGCTGAACTTGAAATATAGCTATGTTTTTTCTCCTCTTTAGTTCACCTCCGTATCTGAATGAATATAAATGGTAGTTTTTGAAAAACACTGAAGAATGCATTTCTTTTTACATTGACCATGATTGAAAGTGTCTATTCTGAATTCCTACACTATGCAGAAGATTGAATTCCCTTGTGGAGATTGTGCAACTTAACTGTGTCCAAAGATGGCAAAGTGATTAACCAAGTGGTCTCAGAAAAGCTTACAAAACTGGAAACAACTTTTGCTGTTGGTTAAAAAGAAAAACTCTTATCAGAATTCTTCCAAGAATATACTCAGCATCATATACCTTGAGAGAGAAACTGGCATAACACAGGGCCAGGAAGTGGGAATATGGTTCCTGGCTCAATAGGAGCCAGCATCCACCAGGTGCAAGAACATGTTAATCTATTTCTTGGATGCATCTTCCACCTGAGCAGGCCGGTGCAGGCATTGAAATGCTGCAAGCATTGTGGAATCAGCTGCATTTGTATGAAACTTTGTCACTTAATTTCACAGAATCACAGAACCATAGAACACCCCAGGTAGGAAGGGATGTTGAAAGAACAGCTGGTCCAAACTTTCGTGGCAAAGGAGAACATAGCTCATCTAGCACCTTGTCCAATTGCATCTTGAAAATCTACAGTGATGTGGACTCTACCATGTCCCTGGGGAGGTTGTTCCAGCAACTGATTGTTCTCACAATGTGAAAAATATATTGAGATGAAACTTCTCATGGTGCAACTTGTACATGTTGCCCCTTGTATTCTCCATGTGGCTCCTTGGGAAGAACTGCTGCTGCTAGTGTTAGCTTCCCAGAGTTTGAACTCAATTTCTGTGGCTAAAAATTCAAAGTAAGGTTTGCCTGGACATCAGAAAGGTGGTTTATGCTCAAAAGAAAATTTTAGTTTTCTGGACTGCCACCATGTACTGCCCAGTCTCACTGACACAGTATGAAGATAGATCAGTCTGCCTTGAGGGACAGAAGTGGCACAATTGGATGAAAGACCCAGTTAAGCTTTACAGTTATTATTATTATTGTCATGGAGGAAGGTATACTGAGCTAAGCATGCTGTCATGCTGCTGATGTTAATATTGCTCTCTCTGCCCACAGCAGCACAGAAGAAGATGGCTGTAACACCACTGTGCAGACCAACTACTCATTTTGTGGTCTGTCTTTCGGTCCATGAAGCTGGCTTGTAGCATTCATCCCGTTTTGTCATTCCTACTCCTATCACCTTGAAGTGTGGTTTCAACATTTTTCCATCCCTATTATTAGTGCTTTTTGAGATTGATTCAGCTCATGCTTTGCTTTTGAGAAGCTGGCAAGTCTATTACATAGAGCCATGGCTGCACTGGAGAGAGAAGAACTTTCAGGTCGGGCTGCTGCTTTCCCCTCGGCTCCCTGTTGTTCCCCAGAGCAGGTCCTCTTCTATTTAAGTTTCCCAAGCAGTAGCACTGCCACTTCTTCTCTAGTGAAGATGCTTTATAGTCTGTCATATCTTACCAGCTGGGAACAATTCCCAAAATTTAGATGACACTTTGTCTGTTATAAATTCATTCAGTTGTTCCAGAGTCCTATTTCTAATGCATGGGTTTGTTTTTTTTTCTAATATAGAAAAAGTAATTTCTGTCTGTGTCTGGTATATTCCCCTTTCAATTGAGTCCTTTAGAATGATTAATCCATTACACATATTCAGGTCATGATCTTGCTAAACAGTTAAGCTATTGCTTACATATGAGAACATGAATAGTTGCCAGATATGGGAATGTGGATACAGTTTCTTTCAAGCCTATGTTAAAATATATTCTGAGGTAAGGACTATTCATTTAATCTTTTCTCAAAAAGATAACCTCTGATGTTTTCCGATCACTTTTTCTTTCTTTTACTTTTCCCTGAAGTCCCTTTTTTTTTGGATATACTTTTTTGTAGGCAGAGATCCCTATCTCTAACCAAGAAACTGTTTCCTTTTTTCGCAATCTGTTCAAAATTTCATAAGGTCGTCCTTTCCTGTGTTAAAGCAAAATTAAAATCTAAAAAATAAGATGAAAATGTCATGGGATCTCATAGTAATGATGGAAGTAAGATCTACTAACAATGTCTGACTGTTGAATGACTCTTATTTTTGTTGCTGCCCTGGGCAACTATAAACTCCCACCTGTGCTGTTCACTTTCTGTTCTTAACCTTTTGAATTCCTTTATGGTGCATCTGTCCTGATGGAAACTCTGTGTTCACCTTCTGTATATCGATTGATCAACAAAATTGTACTGTTTGCTCTTCTAACTCTTCCTCACAAAGTGAAACAGAAAACAAATAAAAAAGTAGCAGAAATTTGTCCACTATTCAATAAATGCCTTATCCTAACCTAATACACTGGATACCTGCCAGTGTGAATATATTTTTGAATAGAAGGTGAGAGTGAGACACTTTATTAAGCATGAAATATGACTGCTTATCATGCTTCTCTCATGCATGAACATAGGCCCAGACATTCCCGCTTCTTTGAATAATTCAGACCTCTCTCAAATAGACATTTAGTCATCCAGCCATGCATTACACACTACTGTTCACATTTGTCTTGTGACGGTTGGTCTCTTTCTGAAGGTCTCCTCAAGAAAACAATCCTCCATTGCGGTGTTTTACTTTATTATGATCTTATTCTTGCTCTCCCTGTGTGCACTGCTCTGAGATTGTTTCAAAAAGGGATGCTGAAGAAAAAACATGCTACAACATATTGGGTGACTGATCCCATTTTTCTACCATTACTGTGCTTTTGTAAACCTGTCCACCTCGTTGCAGCACCTGATGAGGAGCTGTGATGGACTTTAGCTCCTGGGAAATGTAATTGCTCTGTCTTACGGTTTGTCTAGAAAGGGCTGCCTCTGCTCTTATGAGATTAACTCTTGAAACAGAGATATTTTCTGTTACAGGTGGAGAGTTATTGACTCCAGAGTTAGTGACACTGCTCCAGAGGAGCACTGGAAGGGTTAGCATAGCGCTAGGAAAAGGGGTAGAAGCTAAGAGGTGTGTGTATTGACAATTTTAATTGTATTACTGCTGTTACTGTGACCTTTTCTGTACATAAGTACTCTTGCCACATTATTAACTTTCCTTTTCTGCAGTAATTACACCTAGACTAATGATGATTCTTGGATTAGACTGTTAAGATTTAAATTATACTAACAATAAATTCTTGGCTTTACTTAATGCATATGTAATGTGTTTCCTCTCTGCTCATGAAAAAATTTTGAACATAACAACGTTCAGCCTGCCTAAGCACCACTGCTCCTTCAGACTTCCATATCATGTGATAGGATCAGGCTTTAAGCAAGAAGGATGGGGCTTTGAGCAACCTGGTCTAGTGGGAAGTGTCCCTGCCCATGGCAGAGAGGCTGGAACTCGATGGTCTTTAATGTCTCGTCCAACCTGACCTATTCTATGATTCTATGAACTTCTAGGTGACACATACAAATAGGTAGCTAGTTTTGATTTGGGCTATAAAACATCTTGCAGACAATGCCATAGACCTCTTACACCACTTGATAATTAGGAAAATATTTGTGTAGAGAGTAGAGGAGAGGTTTGATGTAATTATAGGAGTCTGTGTTATTACATCAGTGGTTTAGTTTGAATCAGGAGAAAAGTTTTTGGAAGGATATTGAGTAATGCCCATGTGTCGTACTTTAGTTTCTATTGCAGAGCTTGGCAGACCACAAACTGAATTCTGTTCAGAAGAAACTACACTAAACGAAGTTTGGGGTTCACCCAAGCAATCAAGCCGTAATTAGCAGACCACGTCACTGGGTTGGATTCAGTATCAAGCAAAAAAACCCAAGATGTATACAGTATGAATACAAGGTCTTTAGAAACAACTGTTCTTCAGCACAGATCTAGTGCTGCTGCTCTGAATTATTTCTTAAAGTAGAAACAGCCTGGATTTCTGATGAAAACTGGTGAGCAGGGAACCAGAAGTTCGTGCTCTGAGTAGAGACAAAGAAGATTTCCCAATAAGCCAAGCTGCAAAGTGACATATGGGGCATCTTTCAGCAGCACTGAAAGCATCAGGTTGTGCTGATATGGGAGCATCAGTACTGGAATATACTGGACCATAATGGAAGTGGTACATCTTTCAAAACTTCATCCGTGACAGGGATTCATATAAACCTCTCCCTTTTCCCAGAGAGCTGGATATTTTCAAAGTAACAACATCATGAAACTTAAGCTTGAAAAGCACACAAAAAAACACGTTTCTGAGAATGTTTTAAGTGTTTCCAAAACAATATCTGCACTGAGGCACTTTGAAGCTGAGTAGCCTATTCCCCATGCAAACTTTTTCATGAAAATATTCTACCTCTTTCACTCTCTCTTTGACCTCAGTCTTATTTGAAAGCATTTTTAAGCTGGAGTTATTTGGAAGGGGAAAATATCACTGTTATGACTTCAGTGATATAAATTACTGTTTTGCCATGGGGATAAAGAAAAAAGAAACTATTTCTAAAGAGGCAATGGGAATAAGATACTAACATTGTTGCTTTGCCAGCAATACTCAATCACTTTCACCAAATGCTACAGAAAAAAGAAATTTATTGAAATGAAAAGAAAGAGAAATGAAAAGAAAATGCCACAAAGCTTAATTTAATTTTCAACATTGTAAAGAAAAAAAAAAGAACAATGAACAGGCAAAGTTATGTTAATTCCATCAAATTCAGTGGTAATAATCAGGCCCCACAGATATGGTCCCCAGAAGGTATACAGCTACCCTGAATATGCAGTTGGACAGAATGTCTTCATTTCCTGAGCTAGGGGCTGGCAGTGCTTATACATGTTGAATGCCAAACAGCATTAAGACATGTAGTTATTTTTCATAATTTTACTTGCAAAATACCTTGAAACTTCCTTTATCAAACATGTTTTATAAACATGTCATAATCTCTCCACTCAGAAGAAACAGTTAAGTCATAAATGTTTATATTTGCTATATTCATTTTGTAATGTGAAGTATTAATGTTAGATTTCATCTTCTATCACTAAAAAAAATTTGCTTTTAAATATTTTCAGGCTTTATATTCCAGCAGCTTTTGAGTACACGTGCCAAAGTGGCCAAGGAATCTATTTGATACAGTTGTGTTTGCATTAGATGTCAATTTCTCTTAATTCAGCTAAATTGTTGTACGAATAAGGCATGGGAGGTTAAATTGTTGATACAGTGAAGCAAAGCAGAAGACACTAAATATTTAATGCACTGGCAGGAGGACTTTTATAACATTTCCCTCGTTGAACAGACTAGCTGGCTTACCCCATGTGTAATGACATGCAATTATTTCTGAAAAATCTGTTGCAAAGTTCTGATTAGCTGAATGGCTCTTGGGAAGAGCTATTTGGGAGGTCTCAGGCTAGAAGTGTCCACCTTCATTCTCATATCTGGAAGAAACCCTTGTGTTCATGAAGGTGATGATCAAAAGATGCTTCTAAAAAACTGGCCATAGTCCTACTTACATGAAATGACATTTGGCCTTCAGATTTCCCCCGGTCACACTGGCAGTACTGATGGATGGATTGGGAGATTAGGACCCCACATTTTCACTAAGTGAGCACACTTCATAGCTCAATATGAATTCAGTCCTTCTGAGACTCTGCACAGACTGAGGAATGCTGAGCATATTCAAGGCTCAAATACTTTGCATAACACAACGTTGTTCAAGCCCTGTGGCAGCAAGTATCCATGGACTTTAGAAGCAAAAGAATGAATTACAAGTCCGATCTGCTGCATAGACCCAGATGGATCTCTCTACAGAAAACGCACAAAAATTCCTGTTGGCTGATGTTTTAACATCTGGGATTTAAAGCAATGATATAGAATCTCTGGGGAATTGTAATACAGCTGCCCCACATTCTCATTCTCTCCTGTGTACTGACCGGCCCAGCCAGACTGCACTTTCTGTAATACTTCAAGGTTTCTTCTGCAGTCTTGTGTGGGAATCCAATAGCTGCTCTTCACCCAGCAAGAGTTTTGTTGGCATCCTTTAAGTAGCTCCTAGCAGGATGCTAATTTCCATGGCTGTCCAAGCACCTGTGATGAGACCTTGTCAGTTTTACCAGGTTTGATCCTTTTTTTCTTTGACCAGTTGTTATTATTCAATGAGTATGTACATGTTCAAACAGTTCACTTTCTTTTAGTACTATGATTTTTCCATAAATATACTTTACTGGCTACTGCTGGAGACAGGAACCCTGGGCTGGATTAATATTTCATCTAATCTAGTACTTATGCAGTTACGGTTCTGAAGTTTCACAAATCTGACATCTGCACCTCTCTTCAAAGATGATGAAGTCAGATTATTATGGCTCAGGTTCTGTATCTTCTCTGCAACTTTTCCTACAGCAAGAAGTAACAAAAGGAGAATGTTTTGCTTTGTACAGGCTTTTTTTGGACTGATTTTTGTTCATTCATGTTTGAGAGAGAGAAGACTAAAAGGTGTGTGTTTTATCTAGAGCAGAATATGGTAAGTTTCATGTGTGTTTGCTACCATCACCATGTGAACCTGAAGAAACAAACCATGATTATTGAGTTCCTACAAAGCTGGGTCTCTGGGTAAGAATATGAAAAATAGATCCTCATTGTGAAGAAGAGCCATACCAGTCCTGAGCATGGCAGTCTTTGATGATAGCATGAAAAAAGTCAATATTGTCACCTAATTGGACCAAGAAAGCTTGAGCTATTACACGTGGGTGCACAAACTCATAGGCTGTATGGCAATGAAGTTATTTAAGAAGGTCTACCCTACTGTTTTGAGTACTGCTATAGGTATCCAGGATCAATGTAATTAAATATCTCACAGATGGTGAAAATTGTCTCAAGCCTGGCTTAGTATTTATGGACACCAATGTAAGGTATGGATGATGGGGTGTCAAGTGCTATGGGAACATGCATTAGGTTGGAACTCAATGATCTTTAAGGTCCCTTCTAACCTGAACAATTTTATGATTCTATGCATGGATAAGAGAGTCAAAGATTTCATCAGCCTCGTAACCAGTGGCAAAATGGTTTAAGGACCATATGTGGTAAGCCTGTGGGTGACAGTTCCATTTTAACATCATTCAGATACAAGACAGAGGAGGTATTTATATCACTTAAATTGACATTTGAACTCAACTCTGAATGAGCCCTCTGGAGGAATGAATCTTTTTCCACTAAATATTCAGGGACATCAGCCTTCTATCCAACACACCTGAATTGGGCACACACATCTAGACAGGCTGCTCTATTATGAAAACAAGAGAATCAGTAATTCTAAACCACACACTTGTGTAAACACTCTTATTCTGAAGTTAAAGTCGTCTTTTATTTTTCATTTCTCTTTAAACTCTTCCCTAAAAGACACGAACCAAGCTGAAAAAAGAAAGACACTTTCATACCAGAATAAAAGCAGCCACCAGCATAATTATCCTGCTTTCCTGTGAAAACAAGGACTGAAAGGGAAAATGAAATGTCCAAAAGACAGAGGAAAATTATCAGCCATGGATTTGTGGGTATTAATGCTCTTTCTCATTGCAAGCAGGTGAAAGTGCTGCTCTAAACAATAGCACTGGGTAGGCCTCAGAATAATTTGTATTCAAATGTTTTTCTGTTCAAAGATTTCTTGCATAGAGGATTATGCAAAATAGATCTGTGCCTATTCTTCACTCAGTAAATAGGTTATATAAAATTTCAGAGGTATTTCACTATGCATTCCATTTTGCTGACCAATAAGGTGAGTGAATATCCATAATATTTCCTTGGAACAGATCTTAGTGTAATGTCATCCAAAATAAATTCTGCTTTGCCAAGAGCAGACAGCGGGGAAACATTCTCTTCCTCCACTGCTGGCTAAACAAGGGGAAGAAAACCCCAGCTATTTGCAGTGCTTCATCCAAACTAGGGCAGTAAGAGAACTTGACATTTCTTGCTGTCTACCTTTTACGCTGCAGGTTAGAACCGCAACAAATCTTTCTGCGCAAAACTTCACAATGCATTGATCCAGTGGCTTGACATATAAAACTCGGATTAAAACAGAATTTCAGAAAGTTTAGAATGGTAATCTGTAGTTCTGAAACTGAAAACTGAATCCCAATTCCACTCCCCAGCTCCCTGTTCAAGACTCCACTCCTGGAGAGCAATCGGAGTGATCTGAGGTGGACCTTGCTTTATTGTGTGACATTTTTGGTCTTCCCTTAATCACTTGACTATGCAATGAAATGCTTAATATTTTACCATTGAACATCTCACTGTCAGTCATCAATTCAGTACCATTGAGGAGATACAGAGTAGTTTTATTTTCTGGATAGTATTTCAGACTCTCTGCAAACACAGATTTTTCTACACTGAGTACCCACTGGTCAGGTTTTCAAAACATACTTTGTGGTTGCAACAACTAGAACCGAATTTGGTGTCAAAATAAAAGGTGAAAAATTGGCAGGGGCAGGATTGGGTGGATCTGCTAAACTGGCTGGCTTGGGGAAGAGATGAGTGGTGCAGGAAAGCTTTAGACTCTCACCACAGTGGGTATAGACTGATGTTCCCCCTCCAGTCCAAGCCTGGGACATCCCTGTGTTGGGAGTTATGGGCATAGACCTACACACAAACACAAGTGCAAAGAAGAGTCTAGCATTTGGAGCTCCGTAAGTAAATGACCTCAGATTAAGTTTCTCAGACCATCTGGAAGGATACACCTTTGTTTTTCATCCTATGCTGAGCACTGCGTGCAAGAGGACAGGAAAGCCAACAGAAAAGCATTGAACCAATACTTAAAAATATCTGGGAAAACATTGTTTGAGATTCTGAGCTGTGGCTGCTGACCCTGCAACAGACAATTCATGGGACCTTGGGCAAGTCACGATGTACTCTACGTGTCTCACTGCTGCAGCTTAAAACTGGAGTACTGAAACTTCATTTTTCTCACTGTTTGTCCTCTTTGCCTCCCCAGAACAGCAAGATCTGTTATGGATCTGCTCTACAACGTCTAATAAAAAGATTAATGTCTTTCATGGAGTTGCCTGTTATGAACCCTAAATAATAAATATGCAATTCAGTTGTATGAAATAATTAGGTTTACCTTCCCTATTGTGTTGCAGTTTAAAAAGTCCTATAGCTATTTCAGCCGGAAAAAACAAACATCAGTTTTCAACCAATACCGGGGCACGGATCTTTTCTGCATTCTGCAAAAAGGGGGATATGTGACACCCTAGAGCCACCTGCATATTCTGAATTGCTTGAGATGTGCACAGACACCCTGCAAAATACTTTTCTACCTGGTAGGTTAATTATATGCAAGAAGGGCATAAATGCTGAGGTTTAGATAAATCCTCTGCATTTCCAGCTTAATGGCAGCATTCAGCTCACTGTCATTCCCAGTGCCAGCAGCACTTTTGTATCTAATTGTTGATATGTTTCTGCTACTGAACAACTGTTGTCGACCGACCCTTAAAATAAGAACATCGCAGATGGGAAAGGTTTCATTTTTTATTTATTTGTCCCCCTGCCAAGACCATCATAATAGATGGGATATCACAATTGCAGACTGTGGATTCACCCCCAGGATTTTCCAGCTGGAAGAGATGACAGGAAGGTACACAGACCTGGAATTCTTCAATTCTATACCTGGATTCTTCTCAATCCTCCCCGTCACGGTACACATGCTCATGTTTCCCTTCACACTCCCTCCTCCCCACCTCTGTAATTTAAAGACTTAGATCTTTTAACTGAAAGTCAAACCCATTCACTGCTCAGACCATCAATTAGCTTTTGTTCAGACTGGAGTCTAGATGGAGGTGTTTGGAAACACAGAGCTGAGTTAAGGCTGTAATTCCGTCACACTCCAAACTGAGCACAGCAGGAAGGCAGAGGAGTCACCTGCTGCAACTCTGGCTATAGTGAGTTCTCTGAAGAACTACACAATTTATATGCCTTACCCAGGCTTAGCTTCCTCTGCACATGCTTTAGAACAAATTCCCTAGAAATTTCCATGGTAACACTAGAAAAATACCACACTGAATCCAGTAACCACCCCTGTTTGGCTTTGTTTTGAACAGTGGCAACATCAGCCCATACTTTGTGCTGGTGTTACCCACTCCTGGACATCTGGGGGTCAGCAAAGGTTGGGTAGGGGATGGAGTACTTTCCACGCTGCACTCAGGAGGAACTGGGCACTGCTCTTGGCTCTGCCACTGGCCTCTGGGATGATCCTCATTGGTACAGTAAAAACTATTTTATATTATGTATGTAATTTTATGCTACATTTAATTTATAAATTAATTTTGAACTTTATAATTATAAAATAATAGAATATTCTAATATATTGTTTCATATTAGTACCTAAGCAGAGATAGAGTGATCTGAAGTACTCTAGGGTAGTGTCTTCCAGTTCTAGATACAGTTCCAGTTCCAAAAATGTGTGCACTTCTTGCACGACATTTGTCATATCTGCCCAACCCATGTGAATGTTCAGGTACCTTGGGGCATCTCAGATCACACCGGATGCATCTATTTCGGCAACTGAACTGAGCTCTGCATCTCTGTTTTCCCTGCGAGCTCCAGCCTGATCAGCATAATGCTGAGAACCATAAAATGCTGCTGCAATGCACATAATAAGGAAAGGATCATACAAATTTCTTCAGAAAAAGAGAAAAAGCTGTGTGCATCCAGCTATCAAATCAGGCTCATCTCTATTCGTCTAAGATAAATTATTCTCATCTGTTTACTTGTTAACATTGCGTACAGGATTATTTTCCTTTAAAGTGAGAGCACATAACCACTTCACCTCGTCCCTTCTACTCTTAATGAAAGTCTTCCCATCCCCTAAAACTCTGGAAGGAAAAATTAATGCCATAACATCTGGATTTTATAGCTAGGAGTGACAACACGCACCACTCTTTCTAGCCAATTGCTCCCTGATAGTGCAAAAAAACCACGAAGCTTCTGCAGAAACTGGGCAGTAAGTCTGAATGTGAAGCGAAATGCACTCATGAAAGAGCAAACTCACCTGGATGATTATCCCTTTCCCAAGAAAGGATGCAATCAGGCCAAAGAAAACAGAATTTCTTTCCAAAATGAAGTAGACAGAGGCAGAATGAAAGCTGCTGGAATAAATGGAGCCCCAAACTCCTATTTTGGTGTCTGCTAACACAATTGAACAAATGAGCTTGTGTGTTTCTATCACTTCTTGTACATTTTAAAGAGAAAGGTCTGTCTTCCAACACATCTGAGATTTTCTGTGAACAGTTCCACACAATTAGAGAAGTTTGGGTTTTTTCCCCCACAAAAAATCACATCCAACAAAATCAAATAGACTTTTGTGTAAATGGATCCATTTCAACCAGGTTCTACCAGAAAAAGATCAGATCTTGTCAGAGACTTAGGGAAGACTTACTTTTCAGAATGTCTTGGGGCTCCCATGTATCACACCAGAGAACTTTGAAACAAGAAATTCAAGGCACACCAGCTTCAGACAGAGCTCTCAGGATTTATGGAGGATTTTTCTGGGTCCTAAGGACTCTCTAAGTTTGGACATTCCTTGACCTCAGAATTCTCGGAGATTTCCTGATTCTCCTTCAAATTTGGGATACTATCTCACTCACTTAGGGAGACAAATCTTTTGTTCCATTATTTTTCATGGAAATACTGAGCAGGGTGAGAAAAGATTTATGTGGTTTAAATTTTACCTGCAAGTTAATGCAAGATAGTTTGGAGAATTTGTTCCAGTTAAGAAATCATATTATTTTGAAAATTGGGAGATGAAGTCTTCTTGGAAAATGAAATGTGTCTCATAAGGCTGACATTTCTCCTAAAAACCACCCACCGACTGGGAATTAGCCGAAGCGTGTTGGCAGCACGGATCCTAAATGCAGCTGTGGGAGTCATGCAGCACCACAGAGATGGTGCGGGAGATGGGGTTTTAAACTCTGGATTCTCCTGTGATGTTCTACAGCTTTGGATGGGGAGGAAGCATTTCGGTATGAATGGGTGGGAACAGACTAGCAAATCCACCCACTCCCGTAAAGCAGACAACTTTTCTGTGTGATTCATAGAATGTGTCTTACAGCACCTCAGATCTTTACTTCTTCTTTAAACCATGTACAGGTTGTCCAACATACCCATGTACAGGTTTTCCAACATACCCATGTACAAGTTGTCCAATATACACTGTTACTCACCTGGGTTTCACATTGTCCTTGTAATTATATGACAGTTTTCCAATTCATTATTTCCTTATCGGGACTTACATTCAAGAAGTACCCAACATTAGTGCCAAAAACAGGGTTTCATGTTGTGATAGAGCCTTTGTCTAATTTTATGAGTTTCTGTTGGTCATTATCACTGTGTTATTTTCTCTCGTCTTCCTCTGTGTTAGGTATTTGCTACTCCCTCAACCCTGCAGACTTTAGCAGTGGATGATGGACATGTATCCCATTTAGTTATGGAACACCTATGCTTATCTCCCATCAGATTAATGCTTTCAAGTCATACTGCAGCAAAATAATAACCATCAGTAGCTTTTACACAATTTAAGTAATTTTTCTCCCTTGTCAAGACATCAAATTAACATTGTAAAGGAGAAACTTAATGCCCATGCAGTATTTAGATACAGAAACAGAGAAATGCTGTCTAATCAGTCGTGGTGTGAGTGATTTCATTAATTCCTGTTCTAGCAGTCCCAGATAGTTGGTGCTGCCAATCATTTATTTTCCTTTCAGTTAACAAGGAAATTCATTAGCTTTAGTTTTTATTTTTTTTAACCTGTTTCAGGAACTTTGAACCCTTCTAATTACCTTTCTCAAAAAAAAAAAAAAACAACAACAAAAACCCAACCAAACAACCCCCCAAAAAGGTGAAATGATTCATTTCATTTTTGGCTGAATGTTTCATCCACCATTTTATGAATTTATTCCAGATGCAGTGCTCACTAGTGAATGACAACCAATGCATGTTGCTAGCCAAAACAAATTGGTGAGTCATATCACCTAATTATTTTCATATTAATATATAAATAGTGTTGATGGAGACTTACAATTCTGTGGCACAAATTGGTCAATGTAATTTGGGAAATTCTGGCTGCTCACAGTTGCCTGGGAGGACATTGCTCCTGTATCTTAAGGAGGTTTAGGAAGATCAAATCTTAAGCACAAAACTATTTTTCCTCATTCATAAGCGTCTGAAAAAATCTGCTGGATGCTCCAGAAATTATGTTATTTATACCATCTCAAGAGAATAAATACCTTACGGAGCCAGTTGTATTTTTGATTTTTTAACATGTTCTTTAATTGTCCATTCCCTTTCTTGAGTCATTTCTTCATTTTCCCAGTTCTTTCCAAGGTCATCCAAAGGTTTTATCAACTAATATGAGAAATGAATTCACTTGGTTTTATTTGTTCCCTCAAAAATAGACAGAGCAAAACTGCTGCTTCCAGAAATCAAGTTGTCCCTTCCTTTATTCAGACTGAGAAGCAGACTTGCTCAACAAATAGCTCCAATTTATGTCTATCATTCACAGTGTAAGGTAGTTGTCAGTGCGGGAGAATATGATATAATACAGCTCTGTCTGCTCTGCTTCCTGAGCTCCAGGGGCCTTTTTGTGGTGCTATTGACCTTGGCAGAGCTGAGAAGTTTTATTTAGTGTTGCTGTTTTCTTCACTGAAGTTTACATATTTTAACTGACTCAGAAGATGCGTGTGTGTTTCAGACAATAAATGACTTCAGGCATTCTGATTCTATCAGTCAATGAGATATATCCTCCCCTGCTCTGAAGGCTACTACATTTTATAGTGAAACAGTTGAAGATATTATATGCTGGTTGTTCTATTTGGCAGATGTGTGTGTTGCTAGGAGAAATTGGAAATTCATATTATTTCAATTTTTTTTTTTTTTGTAAAAAGGACTTCAACACTTTTTTGATGCTTTTAAAGTCCTGTTTTGTACCAAGATAATATTAAGTTTATTCAATACACAAGTAGATGACTAGTGCTTAGAGTTAATATTCTGAAATTTATTTAATAGTAGAGGTTTGTAAAAATAAATACTTAACCATAAATACTTTGTTTTTTCAAGGACCAGGCAAAATAACAAATAAATAGAAGAAACAAAGTGCTTGTCAGTGATTTTGTATGGAAAAGCATCCCTATAATGACAAACTACTCAATGCCAGAAGAAACTTGATAAATAGAACAGCCTTCTCCAAGAAAATTCCTGCAAAATTCAGCCAATAAACGCTATTTAGAATCAGTCTGTACCAATACAGTAACTTTAAGAATCTGAATGTAGACAGAGATGAACATACATAAAAAATAAGCAATTACCTAAGTAAATAAATGAAAAGCAGCTGCAATGTTTGGTTATCATCCCTGAAAAGAAATTCCCTAGTCTGAGAAAAACATAAGACAGTTATCCCCAGTACAAAATCTGTTGTGTTCTTAGGTGTCAGATCAGCACTCGACCAAGTACTGAACACAGCAGATCTGTAATGGCTTTGGGAAAGGAATTTTTAGCTGGAACAGGAATGTGGCTGAATTAACCTTTCTGAATGATGAAGAGCTCATATGGCTAATTTCCCTGGAGCTGTCTGGAAATTATAACGTCCCAAACTGTTTACAAACCATGAAACGGACAAAGAAAACAATCTGGAAATACAGAGAGGAAGAGAATATTTCTTCTTGTTTCTGCAGAATTTTTCCCAGAAAAGCATTTGGGGTTCTCAGGTGTGATCCATTAAACAACCAAATAAACACAAGCGTTTAAAAGATATTTTTTTTTCCAGTGCAAACATGGCTTCAGGTTTATGCTCTTCATTATAATGAGCTTATTCAAAATGGTCTGAAGCAAACATTTTCACATTTCATGACACGGCCACAGAAGAATTGTCACCTTCCGCAATTTTTTTATCAGAATATTCGCCTTCAGCTATCATTATTTCTGAAGAGGAAAGGTGGCAAAGATATCGCAAGGAAAAACAACTGTTCTGACACTTCCTACCTCAGGTGCAATACTGGTCTTTTTGTAGCTGTGAATAGAGGTGAAGCAAGGTCGGTAGAAATAGGAAATACCTTTTATGATATCCTTGAAAAAAAACACAGGAGCTTTTTAGCCCTCTTCTTCAGATCTCAGATAGAAGCAGCAGCCTTCAAGATAAAACCAACTTGAAAACAGTAGTTCTGAATTTTACTTGGTCTTTCATTTCCCAGAGTCTCCGAGGCTCTGCTGTATAATTGTACAACATACTTGGAGAGGGACATGGCACTCAGTAGTTTTTGAACTGTAAAAACTTTGGGGTGATGTGGTGGGTTGACCCTGGCTGGATGTCAGGTGCCCACCAGGCTGCTCAATCACTGCCCCTCCTCAGTTGGACAGGGAGAGAAAATACAACAAGAGTCTCGTAGGTCAAGATAAGGATGCGGAGAGATCACTCAGCGATTAGCATCATGAGCAAAACATGAAAAAACTCAAATCGGGGAAATTAACTTGACTTATTGCCAATCAAATCAGAGTAGGTCAATGAGAAAATAAAACTAAATCTTGAAACACCTTCCCCCCAACCCTCCCTCTTCCTGGGCTCAATTTCACTCCTGATTTCTCTGCCTCCTCCCACCAAACGGTACAGGCGGGTGGGGAATGGGGATTGTGGGGCCTCGGTCTTGGCCAGCGGCAGGTCCCTCTTGGAGCTGTCTGGCGTTGGCTCTATCAACGTTGGCTCTATCTATCTACCGGGAAAACTTCTAGCAGCTTCTCAATGAAGCTACCGCTGTAGCCCCCCTACCAAAACCTGGCCACGCAAACCCAATATATGTGAAGATATATTTCTCTTTTGAGATGTAGGGAAAACGGCTTGATGTTTCAGTGCTTGGATCCTTTTTTCTCCTATCTTTAAATTTCTCTGTTTACTACAATTCTGAAAATACATATTTCTTGACTATTTCTGATGCGTTGATGTTTCCATCAAAGCTGAATCATCGCATAGACAAAACAGGACTTTGGGGTACAAGTCTCCTGACTTATATGTCTGTTTTGGGACGAGATGAGTCACACTTGATGGTTCTGATTTTTCTCCATTTGTTGTAGAGGCATATAGATGTCTAGATGGAAGAAAGATGACTACCATACTAGAATACTTAGAAGACTACCTATCCTTTCCCATTTGTGTGTACTGTATTTGTTCAGTGATCACACTAGAGGACTCAGTGTGCTCATGTTTCTCTTTCAGGAGTTGGGAGAACAATAAATTTTTTTGTTTGTTTTGCAGATTTTCTTCTTATTGTAGAATAAACAATAAATATCATTTCATTGCCTACTTAACTAAAGTGCCTTGAAGGCTTGCTAATGGCAGGTACAGACCCCATCCAAAACATGCCATAATGTATTCAGCTCCATCTGTGGGACCAGTAGTATTTGGACTTACTTTCTTAACTAATCTCAGCAACGTTGTGTGGGTCATCCCCTACTGGAACAAGAACCGTGATGTAGATGAAGGAGTTACCAAGATGCCACCCGAATCCCCCCTTTCTCTGTCCTTCCCATATCATAAGTGTTTCTCCACGACCAGTGCCTCACTTGTCCCTTGTGTGCCATAACATAACTCTGTGGCATTCAGAGATTAGATGGACTCCCATGCAGCACAGACTGTTAAATTTGCAATTTCAAAGAAACTGTTATGATGACAATTGTGGTTAAAAATCAGGCCAAGTTTCAGAGCTCTCCAGGATGGTCCACAATAGGAACACGATCACTGTTGGGTAACACGTATATTTTTTACCTCCACTCCCAAGCCTTTATTTCATTAAGATCTTGTGATAGTGGCACTCCTCAGCTGGAGGAAATGGCTTGCTATTAAGACAACATTTGCTGCTTAATCACTTGTTCCAGTCTCTCCTGGGGAAGGGGAAAAGGAGTAGATGATAACATAGACTTGGTTGCATCTAGTCTACTTTTTGCTTGATGTCTACCCTCACATCTTTTCCCCACCCTTTATGGAAATAGCATCCTGCTAGGCAAAACACACAAAAATTTCCTTCAGGAGTTCTTGTGCTAAAATCAGGAACCTATAATTGGGCTCCAGCCTATCTTTAGAACAAAAAGAAAGTACCGTCACCAAGCCCCTCAACTCCAAATTTGTGAAGTCCAGGTGACAAAAAATATTCCCTCTTTCATCAGGATTCTCTTCCTTGGACTAGCTTACCGTCACTGTTAACTTCCTAAACATAAAAAAATAAAGATCTATTTTAATCTAGAATTTTGCTGGCTCTGACTCCCTACAGCCTAGTTTTGTAAAATAGCTGTCTGCTCAGTTAGAGCCCTGTGGCAGCATTTCAGCATTCAGGCAATATCTTTCCTAGATTCTGGGTTTGCTATAAATCTTATACAACGGTACACAGCAAAGACATGCTTCTTCCCAGATTTTTGCAGCCCACAATCTTGATGTTATGCTTTAATTGAACTGAAATTACATTTAGTCAGACCTTGAAATTTCTGATTTGCTCAGATGCCATTGTTTTCATATATTAAGCTCTTGACTTTTTTTCCCCTCACCCTTTCCCCCTTGAATTATTTATCATTTAGAAAGCTGAGCTTTGCCACTTTTATTTCCATCCCCAGTTTTATTGCTATCTAAGTGATTTACAAATCAAGCCTTGCATCTAATGGCACTGTGTATTTCCATTTCCAGTGCTCTTCTTTACTGTCGGCTCTTGTTGGATGGGGCAAACCTCAGACACAAATAACCAAAATTAATGTCAAATTGCATCATGTGCAGCTTGAATTTCAATTATGAGATCTGAGTAAAAATACGTGTTTTCAGCAAACAGCAATAATGCTGTGAATTGCCTGGCCCCAGAGTGCACATTACTAGAAAGTATCCTGCTCATGACAAAGATGCAAGATTTCAAAATCTCAAAGCAAATCTGCTTGGCATTTAGTTAAGGCCAATGAGCTATGAGAATGAGTAGTCATTCAGGCCTTCAACTTTTATATCCTTTGCCCCATGGTATGTCAGTGGCTTTTTATAGCCTGAAACTCAACAGCTTTCTTCCTGGATATTATGAAGTGATCAAGGATGAATGTAGCCCCAAAGCCCTAATGCATCCTAAATCTGTGGAAGTTTGCATCCAAGGCTTGTGGCTCAGCCCATCTCCAATTCTGTACTCACGGAAAGGCCCAGTAGAAGCTTGCGTATGTGAAGACACGATAGGAAAATGCATTTCTCTACCTGTTATTTGTGGTTCACCTGGTGATACAAAGAAGCCAAACTTTGTCCAGGCTTCTGTTGTAGCTCGTAGAAAGAATTAGGTGTTTTGAGGGCAGATCCTTTTAATCTTCATGCAGATGTCTAAATGGGTCAAAGGGATCACAGTCTCACATGTCTTTTCCTCTGCATCGCCTTCAAAGGGCGTTCAGGCACAAGGTTATATTTAAAGTCTTCAAAGTGCAGTGCCCTGCCACTGCTGAAATTTATGTGGCTTCAAAAGCTTCAGCCAACTGAATGACCTACATATCCCCTCCAAACAGGGACATTGCAATGCAGGTACAAGTTTTGCCTTCTCAGCTTCCTGAAGAAAAAAACAGTCCCTTCCCTTAGAGATTGGTTGAAACTTTATGTTGCACACTCATTGCTCTGCTAGCGTTGCCCTCCAAAGAAAGAGAAAATAACTTTCTAGTAGCATAAAAAATAGCTTTTTATGAATGCTATACACTCACATGAAACTAACAGAAGGTGTTCAGCTGTCACTTGAAAAAATCAGCTAGATCACACTTAACTAGATGACACTTCACTTATTTGTGCAAACACTATCTACAACCTGATGTCCCAGCTAAAACGACAGTGGCTTGGAGTACTGGAAAACAGCTTGCTTACAATCTGGTGAACTTCTCTGTCACAATCAGCTCTAAACAAACACTGAATAGCTACCCAGCACATTAGTTACTCAGGTGAACTTTAAAAGTCTTATTACTTTACAACACAGTGAGATTGTAAAGAGATTTTAATGGGCACAGGGATGTGGAATTATATTAGACTCTGAGTGATTAAGTCTTTCCTTTAGCTATGTAAGAGAAAAAATACAGTTAGATTTCTAGAATTATTCCTCTGAAAATTAGTTTTAGGCACTGGAAAGAGATAGGGAGTCAGTTTTCGCTGTGTCTGTCCGCTCCCAGCTTAGGATGTTGGCTTTTGGTTGGCCAGTCCGACACTCAGATCTGAATTGAGGCCACGAACTCCATTTGTATGCCCCATCAGATGTTTACACAACTTAATTGTTACTTGGGGCTCTAAAATCAGAAGGGCCAAGCCAAGCCCAGTCTCTCCCTGTAGGCACCACATCACATAGACCTTCTCTTTCATGTGCTCTCATGCTTCTGTGAACATTATAGGTTCCCAAATGCATAATGTCTGCACTCCCACCTCCTTGCAGGGTACAGAAATTGCTATGAATGAATGTGGATAAGTTGCAGCTGCTACTGTTAGGACTATGTGGCAGGAAAGGGATTTTTTTCGTTTATTGTATCTGCCTAAGAGTAATGAGCCTAGTCTAAGTTAGTGAGCTAGGCTCTCTCTGTAGCTGCTGGAATGACAGATTCAGCACCAGAAGTTGCTTCATCCCATTCTGGGACAGAGCTGAGATGTCTCTAATAAATATACATGAAATTTAGACAACTGGCTCAGGTTAAGTATTCAGCTTTTAGATAGTAAAGTTAGGTGAAAGCAAATTCAGCCTCAATACAAGCCTGCAAAATTGCTGACAACCAGGATTAGGCATGTTAAAATCAAAATATGCAACTTTAGCAAAAAAGACTTTATTCTGGAAGTGTTCCTGGAAAAAAAAAGACCCAACAAACAAAGAAAAAACTACAAGGTATAGTCCATTACAGGGGAAGGTAGAGGGGGAAGGCAATATGTAAGAGCTCCTTTCCATAGCCAAATAAAAACCAATGTCAAGAGCAAAACAAGTCATCTATTTTTTTGCAAGGTTCCTTGGTTTATTGTGAGGCAAGAGCTTCTCAAAGTCAACAAAAAGGTTAACCAGCAGGATGGAAATTTTATTAAAAATATTTAGTCTGGCTTTTATTACCAAATGTAAATGAAAACCAATTAGATAATCTTATTAAATGTAGGCAAAGGAATGGCATTAACACCCCCAGAGTGTAATGATCATTACTAAGGAAGAGTATTGTCCAGCCTTTGTAGAGGGGGGGAAATCAATTATGTTTCACCTTTTAACAGCCTTTTAAAGCCTTGCAAAATTGATTTCATACAACATCAAAAATACAGTAATAAAACACGGGCGACAGTAAAGCAAAAAGTGGATAATAGAGAAAGGATGATGTACAGCACCTGTAAATGGTGGTCTGAAAGCAGCAGACTACTTTTCTACTGGGGAAGATGGGGTAAATTGGTACCACTCCATTGCCACCATGAATGCAGCGCCAAGTTATTGAAGTAGTACCTTGTATCCATGGGTAAGTGGTACAATTCCTGCAGCACAGTCCCCTGTGGAATATTTGGCCTTTGATCTTTATGAGTTCTGTTCTCCATTAAAAAGCAATGAGCATCTTTAGCTCGTGACTATGTGAGGCCATGTGACGGCATTCAGTATACCACGAGGTTGTGACACAGGTGCAACGGCCGGCAATGTCTGCTCACAGCCCAGAAAGCCAACTGTATCCTGGGCTGCGTCCCCAGCAGTATGGTCAGCTGGGCACTGAGGGGAATTCTGCCCCTCTGCTCCACTCTGGTGAGACCCAGCCTGGAGTACTGCATCCAACTCTGGAGTCCTCAGCACAAGAAAGACATGGACCTGTTGGAGTGTGTCTAGAGGAAGGCCACAAAAATGATCTGGGGGCTGGAGCCCCTCTCACATGAGGACGGGCCAAGAGAGTTGGGGTTGTTCAGCCTGGAGAAGAGAAGGCTCTGGGGAAATCTTAAAGGCACTCCCAGTACCTAAAGGGGGCCTACTGGAGAGATGGGGAGGGACTCTTTATCAGGGAGTGTAACGATAGGACAAGGAGTAATGGTTTTAAACTGAAAGAGGTGAGATTTAGATTAGATATCAGGAAGAAATTCTTTCCTGAGAGGGTGGTGAGACACTGGAACAGGTTGCCCAGAGAAGCTGTGGCTGCCCCATCCCTGGAGGGGTTCAAGGCCAGGC
>JAOXJK010000012.1:156720209-156734011 GCA_025774025.1 Xenus cinereus
GGCCTTGAACACCTCCAGGGATGGGGCAGCCACAACTTCTCTGGGCAACCTGTTCCAGTGCCTCACCACCCTCACAGTAAAGAATTTATTTCTAATATTTAATCTAAATCTCCCCTCTTTCAGTTTAAAACCATTACCCCTTGTCCTATCACTACACTCTCTGATAAACATCCAGAACCTGAATATTTCATTCTTCAAAAAGCTCCTAACAAAGGTGTGGTGAGGAGCTGGACTGTAAGACAAAGCAAAGGTATTTCAGAAGAACCCCAGCTTTGCCCTCAATTCCACTTAGAATGTATCTACCAAGGACCAGGTGAAACTGGGAGAAGCTGGATGTGAATATTTGCAGATAGAAATGTCCAATCTCTATGTTCAATTCAGGCACCTTGCGCTCGGGGACTTGTAAACATGCCTGAAATAAATTCCCATTTTAGACCCTAATCCCTGGCATTATTTTCCTTGTATTATCTTGTCTGCAGTGTAAAACTCAATCCTCTATTTTTTCTCCCCACTTTGAGAATATCATTAATGCTAATTGTGAACTTGGCTGTGATTGCATATTGCTTAGTTTGATGCTAATGAATTTGAATAGTAATTTGTACTATATTGAATTAGCATCATATCTCAGAGACCATGGAGAATTGAACCCTAAAGCTTTCATCATCCCTTTCTTCTCTTTTTACCAGCCAAGCTTCATAGCTTTTCTGCTATTTGTAAATCATTTAACAATCTGCTTACTGCCCAGCTAACATGAGATCATCACCACTGACAAGTGCACTGTAATATCTTATTCTCAGCTAAATATAAAAATCAGAATGAGTTAAGTTTAGTGCTAATCTTTGGAATATGTTGATGTTTTCATTATTTTGAAAATTTTTATTCGTTATGTTAAATTAATTTACGGTGCAGAAAATGCATGCTTACCCACAGAAGTCTAACAGTTGCACAGTTCCAAAGAGGCCTGATTATTAAGGTCACAGTTCAGAATAAAATGAGCCTCTTCCTTTTTAGATCATATACGGAACTTAAACACATCCCATGTCCTCAGGGATGACTTAAGCAAAACTAAAATTAAATGCATATAACATAAGAACAAAATCTGTGTAGACTATCCAGTGAGGGAATGTGACTTTTATGCACATATCAGTATTAACAAAGATTACATGCTTGGGCTGAAGTTTTTAGAAGCAGATGGAAAATATATAAATCATTTGGGAAATTAAACATTTTACTTTTTTTTTGGAAACCTCACTAGCTTCATGAGAAAAAAAATATCATTCATTGAAAAAAATAACCTTCACCACATTTAAGTGAAGAAGAAAACTGATCAAAGATGAGAATATACGGCAACCATATTGGAGTTTTGATATAATTTTTTAAAACACACTCAATTTCAATATACCTTGCAAGTTGTTGGTAACAGAAAACCCAAGCAACAACAGCTTTCAGGCTCCTGAGGAACCATAGAATAGAATTACAGAATAGTTTCTGTTGGAAGAGACCTTTAAAGGTCATCTAGTCCAACTCCCCTGCCATCAGCAGGGACATCTTCAACTAGATCAGGTTGCTCAGAGCCCCGTCCAACCTGACCTTGAATGTTTCCAGGGATGGGGTAGATGCCCCATAGGCAATCTGGGCCAGTGTCTCACCACCCACATTGTAAAATATTTCTTCCTTATACCTAGTCTGAATCTCCCCTCTCTTAGTTTAAAATCATTACTCCTTGCCCTCTTGTACTGTTGCAACAGGCCCTATTAAAAAGTATGTCCCCATCTTTCCTGTAGGCCCCTTTAATTAATGAATTAATATTCATTAATTGAATGAATGAAATAAGGTCTTCCCGGAGCCTTCTCTTCTCCAGGCTGAACAACCCTAACTCTCTCAGCCTGTCCTCATAGGAGACGTGCTCCAGCCCTCTGATCATCTTCGTGGCCTCCTCTGGACCCATTCCAACAGGTCCATGCTCTTCCTGTGTTGAGGACTCCAAAGCTGGATTCAGTACTCCAGCTGGAGCACAGCAAAGGGGCAGCATTACCTCCCTCGACCTGCTGGTCACAGTTCTTTTGATCCAGCCTGGGCTGCATCACCTCCCTGATAAGGAAGTAGAGTCAATTATTTGCAAATATGTTCATAAGATCATAAATACTCTAATTGTCAGAAGATCTTATGTTTGAGGCATAGTAACAAACTGTAGTTACATTTACATTTTGCAAATGAAAAATAAACTTTACTTGCAAATACAAAAATCAGAAAAAATTTGAGAGATTTTGTATTTTTTTACCTTATTGCCTGAGTTAATAAAATAATGCATTTCACATTAACCTAAGTTATTTTCTACAAAACAAGTAAAAATATTTTATTATCTTACTACATATTTTTAAATTAATCAAGTAAAAATATTTTAAATGATACTCACAGCTCTTCAAAAGAAACTATTTTATTTTCTGAACAAAATGAGTAGGATAAAGTAACAAAAAACCCCCAACATTTTCAACTGCAACTGTTTAGAATGTTAAACTCGAACATTAAAATCACTTCTTTCTTGCTAAAACTTTCCAACAAGTCCCAATAAATTCAGATTTTTCCACAGATCTGGAAGTGATGCTTTTAGAATAGTGAGAAGTCATTTCTAAAGGACTCTGAGTCTGGTTTCTTTAGGTCTTACAGTCATACTGGAGACTGATCTGTTCCTTGTTGCCTTTGCACTCAAGGACATTTCAGTCCTTCCCTGTTGTCTCAGAACTATGTGACATTTCATACATACACATTCTATAGGTTACTCTAAAATTCTCTGTAACAAAGAAAAAAAGCATTTGAACACATCCTTTGGGTCTGTAAATAAAATAAAGATATTTAATGAGGGTATTAAAGCTGGCCATGGATATGGCTGTGTATAGGTTTGTATACTCTACTGATTAGAAATTAAAGAAACCTGTGGACACTGCATAGATCCATGCTCATTCCTTTCTAAAAGTGAGTTTTATCCCAAAATCAGTCTATTTTAACTGACGGTAGCCTTAAAGTTATCATCTTTTCTTCTTGGATGCAATTTGCAGGCTTAATTTGACTAATGTGATGTTCTTACTGGTATTTATTCTACATTCCCCCATGATGACTACCTCACCTGACTCTTCATTTTATGACCTTGAACTAGTCTAAACAATCCTCTGACAAGCTCATCAGTGCTTTATGATTGTTCCTACAGAAGCAGAAACAATAGCTGAATGAAAAGGCTCAATTAAATAAGTAATCTATGCACTATTTTTTTCAGGCTTGAATCCTAGTTTCAGGCTTAAAAACTCCACATGTTGGTTTGAAAATGTTTTTCTTTTTTCAATTTTCCAATGTATTTCTGAGCTAAGCAGTAGAGTTCAATATGACCAAAGCATCTGTGATGTTAGTGGATATGTTTTAAATTACTTCTGTCTGGAATTAATATAACTCATTGAACTAAGCCTTCAAAGGATGAAACCAGAATTGTGACATGTGAGAATCTTAGCTACACACCCCATTTCAGTTCAAATGGCCTTATCAACAATCAGGGAGGAGAATGGGGTTCAGAGAACGCAGTATCAGGACAGAACATCAAAAAGCTGTAGAGGAATGGGATCCTGAAAGGTCTGACACCAAGAAGAGGGGAGCCTGGAAGTGTTGTGTAAGGGCTGAATGACCAAAAGCATTAACATTTTGAGTGATATGGTTGGCTTAGAGACTGGAAACACCTACAGGAAAAATGAACTTGCAGTGTAGCAAATTTCTGGTAAGAGACAGGAGGTGGGAAATGGTATGGTCTCTTCAAACTGTACTTCTCCTCCACGTGGGGTTTCAGATCACCTCTTTGTGGAGGACTTAGCAAAATCTGAACTGTTGTATGGAGACAGTCCAAGTTCCCTGTTCTTATTTACTGCAATTATATCATGATTTTTTTCCTACTTCACTGTGCAATGTTTGCTTCCCAGGGACCGAAGGCACCTTAGAGAGCAAAGGAGGTGCAGGGACATGGGGCAATGTGTGCCCAGGTCCAGTCCTAACGTGAAGTCACGGCGTGGCTGAGACATGCATCCATAGGAAACAGAGAAGTCTCATGAATCCTACATCTCAGGAATTCTTTTGTGTGGTGGACAGGACAATCCATTAGTGCTCTGATCACCCACGCACTTTCCCTTTCATGATCACATGAGAGACTGTGCCACTTCTCTCAGCTATAGACTTGCTAAGTCTTGTATATTAAATTTTCCAACATCATGTCTTTTATCTACTTAAATACCTTTCGAGGATTAGGGTCCTTTTTTAACTTGCTTGTATCTCTGTTCTGTCTTAGTAAAAATGGTTAACACTATTGCCCTACCTCACAGGACTGTCACGGAATTCTTAAGCTGACGTCTGTGGGGACATATTTAATGTATCATAGATGTGTTCAGAGCATGTGCTAATAGAGGATTGGGGAAATTGACCTGAAATGCAGAGCACATCTGCTTTGCCCTGATCTTCAGAAGGCTATTTGCCACAGTTCCTCAAGTCAATCAGCTATTAATAATACAAAGATAATGTGTGGCATCGGTGAAACACTTCTAAAATCCAAGCTGAAAAGAAAAAAAAAGAAAAAAATTACTGGAAAAGGCTTAGAAAACAGTAATTTGCCTTCCTTAGAGTGTGAAACTTATTGAACATGTTGAAGAGGAGATTAGCAAGTAACTTGATTAAGGTCTATAAGTATGTGTTAAGATTTCTTCACTGGTAGGAGAAAAGATTGCCGATGGATGAAGGCTTAGTGTCTTGCAGAATGCAAGATCCAATGAAATAGTCAAATGCAGGAGCTGTTATTTGAAACAAGACGAATTCAGATTATAAATAAAACCCAAATATTCAGCAGGGAAATAATTAACCACCTGCAGAGATGCAGTCGGCTCACTCACCTTTACAATAAGACAAGAAATCTGTAATGAACACTCTTGGGAACAGAAATAACTGAATGTAAGTATTATGGCTTGCATTACACAGGAAAACAATTTAGATCACAATGATCCTGTCTGACTTGAAAACACAAATACGTATTATGTATCAATCGATAATTTGAAGCATTCTTACATTGTATTTAGAAACACCATGACCCAGGTGTGGCTTAATTTCACCAGCACAACAATTTATTATCACCTCTAACAGAGAAATATGCTGAAACCCTATTCAAAATCAGGGTCCCTTTCTCCTAGGCAAGCACCAAACCCATGGCAATGTTCCTGCCACCAAGTAGCGTACCTTTTGAGTAACATCTTTAATCCTAAATGGCATTTTTTTGCTGCAGATTTCCTGCATGTGATAGCACAAAGTTCTTCTCTGATACATTTCAGTTGAAAATATGAAATTAATTTTAGCTGAGTTTACGTCTGCAGGCATATTTCAGCGATTTGACTGTGTATGCCTTTTGTCAAATACATTTGTCATAGAATGGTATTTTCCACAAGCCTTCCAGAATAAATAAAATATTTTGTATACAGAAATAGCCTTGGGTTTGAAGTGGGAAAAAATATCCTGATACTTTCTGTTTTCAATACATTTTTAGCAAAGAAAGTTTTAAAAGTATGGGAATTTTCTACAAAAACAGTATTTTTAAAACCAACAAATGCCAAATAAACATTGTTAACTGTGCTTTGAAGTTAAAACACTTAACAAATATTTAGAAAGCCAAGTCATGAAGAATTGTTCCTTCTTCATTCACATCTCAGTTGCCACTATAATATTAGAAGATAGATAGAACAGATAAAACCCCCAAGTTATTCCATATAATGAGAAGAATAATAAGCATTATTAAAAGATATGAAATATTTTAAGAAGGTATTTAAAGAAATCTAGAAGAAGAGAATGATATATGTCTGTGAAAAGAAATCTTTCAGAATCAAGGTCAAAATGTCATCAGGGTCTAGGTGGCCTAAAAGAATAAACTCTGTCACTTTCAGCACCAAGGAAGTGGTGTGCCCATCAGGTTTGGATTCCCAGGGTGCCCCTTAGAGACACAAACACCGTGGCTGGTCTTAGATGCAAAGCTTAAGCTCATGGTTCTGCATTTCGACTGAGACATCTTTAAACCTCTTCATTCTCTACTTTCAATACAGATGTAATATGTTACTATCAGAGACAAGAATCCTGTCTTTGTATTTGGTTATCACATGCCCATACTCAGTGAGCCACTTGTCATTGTGTACATAAGGTGAAAGATGTTTAAAAAAGTAACTCCTGCAAATTAAAATTAAATGCATTGTCTGCTGTTTTTACCCCTGGGTTATGTGGTCAGACATGAAAGCACTATGTACTCTCAATTAACTCACTTTAGCTAGCAGCAGTTTTCCATAAGTGTATGACAACATTAAAATTGTTCTTTAAGAACATACAGTTCAGATACATCACTATGTGTCTAAGTCATATGTCATTACTGAAATGGATGTGGAGTGTTGTCTCTGCTCAATAGATGTCCAAGATTTTAGGTGTTCACTCATGTTCTGTGGACTTTATTATGATAGTAAGGCATTTATCAACAATGACAAAAAAATATCAGTTTCAAGTGGACTTCAAGGCTAGACATTCGCTAGCACAAAACAGCTCATAAATCAGCTTAAAAATATTACTATTCTTCTGTGAAATAATTTTTTTTCCTGATGTATCCAGGGAACTCGTTGACTTCCTTACACAGAGTTGCAAGAGAAATATTACACACTCCTTTGTCAAAGTGAGAGGCTTTATTGGAATAAGTTTCATAGGAGACACTTGAAGCCAGGATGGTGATTTGTTTCTGATTAAAGATATTTGGACCACATAAGATACTCCTCCAACCCAACATCCTATCCAGCAATGCTAAAGGCTTCAGGAAGAGTGGTAGGATTCATACTTTGGATGAGTGTGGAACAAAATGTATAGTCTCGACCAATAGAAAGAATATAGAAAGCAAACTCTGTGATTATGTGAAACTTGAAGGTCAGAGAACAAGTTTCATATTTGACCTAGATTAAGAGCTCACAGGCCGACAAGTACCACAAAAGTGCTGACAAGTAATGAGTGGCTTCCTCAGCATGCATCAGAGCCTTTAAAATTCTTCGAACATACCAGGGAAGTGTCAAAAGAAGCTTTATAGTATCAGGCATTTTGGTTTGCAAAGGGCCTTCAGCAAGGTAACAAAGGACTATTAGAGAAATCTTTTAAGTAGTCATTATTGCAGGAAAACTGAGGTTGGCAGGTAGCTTTCGAGATCATCTAGTCCAACTTCTCTGCTCAAAGCAGGGTCAGCTAGAGCAGGTTGCCCAGAATGGTGTCCAGTTGGGTTTTGATTATCTCCAAGTTTAAAGACTCCACAGTCTCTCTGGGAAATTCAGCACTTCTCAAAGTTGGTCAGGAGAAGCAGTAGAGGATTCTATGGACCAGATATCCCTTGCTTGTAACAGGAACTACGAGAATTATCTTAGCTGGAGATTACTAAAAGCGATCTAAAGCAATACTAAACCCCATTTTGGAAGTCAAGATGTCAAACAGGACATTAATAGGCACAAGAAGTGGAATACTGAGTGATGGCTTCCTTGAGACAGACCTTTCAATTGGGAAAGTCAAGTTGAAGACAGAAACTGTATAAAGAGAAGGGGCTGGATTGAACCAGTAGGAATGATTAAAGGACTGCAAAACCACTTGCAGTGGAGATAAATAAGAATAACAGTTTGTGCTTTTTTTGTTTCAGATTCTCCTAAAAGTTAGGTCCATTCAATCTCTGCTCCTGCTGTGGAGCTCTTTGCTACAGTAACTCCTTAGGGACAGAAAGTAACCAGGAATAGACATGCAATTGTAGTT
The DNA here is from genome assembly GCA_025774025.1 of Xenus cinereus. Taxonomy (NCBI): domain Eukaryota; kingdom Metazoa; phylum Chordata; class Aves; order Charadriiformes; family Scolopacidae; genus Xenus; species Xenus cinereus. Next base: position 156,728,037 of record JAOXJK010000012.1, read on the forward strand.
TGTAAAACAAATAGCTTCGGCTAATTAATGGTACTAATTCTCAATTGTTGAAGCCATAAAGCTCAGGAGATGATATTTTTCCTAATGGGTTGGCATTTTACTACACTAGATTCACTCTGCCACTGTTGTGTTGCTGAAGAAACAGGGTTTGGGTTTTTTTTGTTAATGAAATTCCCTTAACAATAAATTTAATATTAACTAATAAGAAATAGTTCAGCATTCTTTCACTACGGTTTCCCTGGTGTTGCTTTCTGCAGCAGCATGAGTGGTTATTTTATTCTGAGCTATGTTATTATAGCTCAGAAAGAGTTTGAGCCACCTTCATCCAAAAACATGCAATAAAAAATAAAATAATATCACGATGAGTTTAACAGTTTATTATTTTCTCTTTTCAACAGTAGCTGGAGCAGCCTGGTGAAAATATTCAATATTGTATAACATATCTCTTCCTTACCTCTACTTCATCTTGCTGTTTTCTCCCATCTTTAGCTATTTCTCCTCTCATTTTACTGCACGCAGGCCATTGGATTTGTCTAGCTCTGTGTGTTGGTGCCATATGCAATTCATGCAATGCAATAAAAAATAATTATTCTTGCAATTAAAAGGAACCACTACTTGCTATGAGTCAAGTGGAAAGCTGTCCCAGATATCCTAGGGGAAGGGCATGAAGGGAGAGGGAAATTGAATTCCTGGCTCTTTTTTCCCTTTGTTCTGCATGTCAGAGTGCAAACAGGTCCTGGCTGGCAGAATGTGCTCTAGAATGAAGCTGAATTCAGCCACTACATTTCCCCATCCAAAATCAATGAGGATAATTAGCAGATGAAAGATCTGCTGGAAACGGGTAATTTTCCATGTCAGTTGGTAGATGAGGAATCAATGTGGTAGCCTCGTTCCTCTCATTTCAACGAATTTGTTTCCATTAGAGGATGTAACTCACTTTGCCTAATCCAAAAAATGTTTGTTTGTTTGGGAGGCTTCTGTCTATCTCCTAGGTAAAAACACACAGTATAAAATATCTGGAACCGACAGGGCAGGTTCCTGGGTATAAAAGTCCGTTTTTCCATTTATACCAGACAAAGGTCCTGACCCAAAATGCACTTTTCCCTGACACTTCAAGCTCTCTTGAAACTGGATACAATACAGACTGCAAATTAAGGAAACTCAAGAGTGTGGCATTTACTGGGTGAAAAGGGACATTCTTCTCCATTTCCTTGCTCAGCCTGGCTTGGTCATAGCCTGCAGGAGAACTTCTGCCATTTGTAGCTATATTGTCCCTTCTTTTCTTCTTTCCCCCTCCCTTCCTGATCGTCTCCCTTTCCTCACACATACATTTACATAATCTAAATGTATGTAATATCTTTTACATACAAGAATCTAACCACTCCGTGTTTTCAACCACAAAGCTATGGTCAGAAACCTACCTACTCAACTAAATTTTAGTAGGTTTCACCCTTTTTTGTGTTTACAACCCCATTTGAAGGATGAACTCTACTAGATATCAGTAAGAAAAAAGATCTTATCTTCCTGTATCACTGCTTTAAATGCAGAAGTTTGTTTTCATTGACCACAGAAGACTTAACCTTTTGGAGTCATTATAATTAAAGCAATGGAAGATGTTTTGTTTCCACAATTAATCTTTCTCTTTCTGAACAGGTTTCTTGAATGTTTAACCCCTCTCCTTTCCCCAAGGCAACACGTAAACACTTTAATAAATACAAGTGCTTATTAAAATGTTACCAAAATCAGATTTTTAAAAGATCAGTTTTCCAGTTCACCCGTAAGTTTTTAAAAAGGTCACAGGAAACATAAATTAGTATTATTTATTTATTTTTGTCCTGTCTTATTGCTGCTGCCAAAAGAGCAGGGAGCTTAATTGCAATTGTCATCATTATGAGCAGCAAAATTAAACATGCATATGTAATGTATTTAAATTTACATAAATTGATTATTAAAAAAATTGAAAGTCTGAGTGAGCATGTCTCCTTTGTTCAAAGTAAGCCCTGCCCTTCTCTTCTTCAGCAAGGACTTCACAAATAGTTATGAACCACTATTTATAACAAGTCTGGGTGTTATAACAATTCAGGCTCCCTCTCTTTGCTCTGACCTAAAGGCAGAGGATATTTCCTGGTCAACAAAATACTTTTCCTTAGTTAAACAGGGGACAGCTGGCTATGGTCCTCTCTCTTTCCAGGTTGATAGTAACCTTTGTGCAAAAATCCCTCCCCTCCCCTCTCCTCTTCTTCTTCTTCTTCTTTGCTTCTTTGGGAGGCATGAAGAGCATGGGTCAATCAGGTTGTTCTTGTCATCCATTGTACCAGACAACTTCAGATTTCAAATATAAGCCTTTAAAGCTTAAAGTAGGCCATCAACCTCATGTATTTGGCACTGCATCGCACCCTGTGGGTACAAGGACACCTAGCACTTATTTACCAAGGTGGAATTTTAACCTTTTCATGAGCTTTTTTTCCACAATCAAGTTTTTTTGTCTCTGATTTATCTAAGTTCTCATCAAAGCTTGGACAGAGCTGCTCACAATAAGCCACTAAGGAAAATAAGTTTAAGTCTGTTTAAATTTCTCCTTCCCCCATCTCTGAGAAACTATGTCTTGAATCCTACAACAGGTGAGAATGGGTAAGGTGGTTGAGGACAGGCTGCAATGCTGATTATAGTTGCAGGAATCCTTCAAATGGGGTCTTTTCAATCACGGGGCTATGGCAGTCAGTGTGCCCCCTGACCACTCCTAGATAAAACCAATTTTATTAATTTTGAAGATCTCTGGTACAAGAGATCAGGAGAAAAACAGATGTCTCATCCGTATTCTTCTTCATCCCTCCAAAACAGGCATTTTGTTATGTGACAGGTACCCCCACAAACTTGTCTACAAAGGTAAACATCATCCAGGAAAAGCGAGTGACCTCAGAATGTTCATGTAACACAGGAACATCTTGGTTTGCTCCTCTAATACTTTATGGTGGGATCTGGAAGGGGACAAGAGAGAAGAAATAAAAAACTTAGGGCTCCGCAAAATTACTTTTGCTTTGTTTTGTGGGGTTTTTTTTGTTTTGTTTTGTTTTGTTACAACAAGCACATAGCCTGGTTAATGTTGCTTGATACAATTTTATTATGATCCAGAAGAGGAAATGATCACGGCCAAAGAGATGGCACTTCTTTACTGAAATTGGACACATTTTGAGGGGTTTGTTTTGTTTTTGTTCTGGCATGGTATTTTAACTACTGATCATCTTCTTTTAAAAAAAGATCTTACTACATAGAATACACCACGTAGATACAACGGACTTGTAAACAGAAAAAGGAAAACAAGGATGCTTTGTCATAGTGAATGGGTATACCACTAGAGCTGAAACCTTACCAGTTTATCAGCAGAAAAACTCACCTGAAATATTAGCTACAAAGGTCTCTCCAGGGCAGTCTTCTGTACAACTGCTACCAGAAGAGTTCCTGTCCCTCCCACTAAGGCATCTAACACTGGGCAGTAGCTGAGGTAGATTCTGGGCTCAATCCATCATTGGATCCACTGGGGCAGCTACCAGGTCCTTATGTCCAGAATAGTTACTTTACAATTCAGAAACAAATTGAAACAAATTTATTGAATTTTATTCAAGGTATAAAGTTATGTGAGTCTTGCATAGTTTTTTTTAAATTTTTTTTTAATCTAATTTAGAGTGCAAGAAGCGATTTCTCAACTCTAAATGAAGCACTTCTTCAAGACACTTCATTTAAAATTGGTCATGCAGTTGTTTGTGGAAAAACAAACAGCAACAAAAAAAAATCCTGCTGGATTTTATCCTTTGGCTGGGGAAATGAGCTAAGCTTTGTGCTTAAAAGTTGGAAAACTTTGGCTGAGTTGGAGAGAGTCTGCACTTCTGATGAATGTTACGAGTCCCAAAGTGGCTCCGACAAGGTGCTCTTAATGCAGGGAGCAAAGCAAACCTAAACTGAGCCTTTGACATTAACTCCAATGGAGACTAATGGCTAGAAAAGTGGTTTCTGTAAAATTAAATTTTAATTGGAAAATTCAGAGAATTAGATCAATCTGAGTGTTTCTGCTCAAGGTGGATCAAGGAATAAGGGTGATTTAGATAGTCTTCTTAGCCTTGACAACTCAATAATGCAACGTCTAGGTTTGAGGACCAGAAGGTGAAACTGGTCACAAAGGAAAAACAAAATCAACCAAATTGTGTCTTGTTTCACAGTCCAAGCTGAGAGAAATACAATATGGAGATGAGGAACACGAATGGAAGAAAAACAATTAAATTATCAAATTATTTCTTTTCTAACAACTCCAGTACTTAGTGCACTGCCTTTTTGGCAATGAAAACATATGGCTGTACATATAGATGCAGAGCAGAAAGGAAATCCTGTTCTATTCATTGAATGAAGACTGATTAGGTTTGCTTGTCTGCTTACAGCAGCTATCACCCTTCACAAATACAGGCACATTTGTCCCCATTTTCCTACCATCAGTTCAGGTTGTCAAAACTTTCTTTCATGCTGTGGCGCTTTACACTTTCTTTGCAAACATACCCATTCAGCTGCTTTCTGTTTCCCTCCTTTTATTCCTTCCCCTTCCATATTTATGTCAAGAACTCAAAAGTCTGTCGCTGGAGCTGTCAGTCATTCTGAAAAAAAAAAACCCAGCTTGTTCTTGTACTTGTAGTGAGTTGCTGGGTAGAGAGGACAAAAAGTTGTCAGAGGAGCCCCTGCAGTAGCAGCAAGGTTTCACCAGAAACAATTCAGGCAACATCTGAGTTCTGCAAAGAGTGTCCAAGATCTGTTGAGCAGATAGCTCAACAGTGCTCCCTGTGAGGGAGGTATCTGGAGACCTCACAGATGCCTGTACGTGACTCTGAGAAAAGACTCTCCTAAGATAATACTGATGCTTCTCAAGAGGTCCGAAAAGATTCCATGCCAGGTCTGTGCAGGTTGTCAGATAACATTTCTGTGACTTATTTGCCTTTTACAAGGAATATATGTATACTTACAACACAGACGCTCCCCCAGAATCCTCTTCAAGCCTCTGGGCTTCCTACTGATAAGTGCAGCACAAAGGAGAAAAAAGAAAACAGTCAGCTCTGTCCCCAAAGAGTGTTCAATGCACAGACAGGCACAGATGGTGGACGAGGCAACAGTGACACCGTGACTCACCCCAGCTCACACACGGCTGATCAACAGCAGAGCTGAAAACGGACCCACGATTTCCAGAGCATCATCTCACTGTCCCACCTTGGGCACAGCAGGACTCTTTCTGCACCTCCAGCCAGCCTGGACCACTGATATCTCAGCCCTCCTGCTGCTGGTAGCCTCAGCCCAACTCCTAAGGCACCAGTGCCCCTTCTGCAACTCATTAGCACTAATTGCCGTTTTATTTGTGTAAGTCTGGGTGGTGACTCTGCCGCTCGGCTACATCACGACTGCCAGTGCCAGCAGAGGTCCCATGGCATCAAGGCACAGCTGCTGCTGGTGTGCCATGTGTGTGCTGTGGGTAAATAAGGACTCCTCTCTCTGGGGACGACAATACAGTGCTTTTTTGTAGCTCTAAATCAATTTCCAAAAGAAAAGAAAGAAAAAAAAGGAAAAAAAAAAAAAGAACAAAGAAACAGAAAAAGAGGAAAAGGAGGACACGTAGCAAATACCTGAGAGACTTGCTACATTTTCAGTATCAGATCTGATATTCAGATGAGGTTTGCTTTAGCAGCCCTTTGTCTATATCCACAGGCACAAATCAACATTCCTCTTATAAGAGAAACAATTGCTTCAGTGACTGCCAGAATTTGTTTCAGTTATTTTGAGTTTAGCAAGCAACAGTGACAAGAATTGCATAGTGAACTGAGTGGAGACTTCTCTGATTTCTAATTCCCTTCTGGCTGAATCAGAGAGAGGGAAGGGAAGGGAAGGGAAGGGAAGGGAAGGGAAGGGAAGGGAAGGGAAGGGAAGGGAAGAGAAGAGAAGAGAAG
>JAOXJK010000012.1:156734103-156747168 GCA_025774025.1 Xenus cinereus
AAGAGAAGAGAAGAGAAGAGAAGAGAAGAGAAGAGAAGAGAAGAGAAGAGAAGAGAAGAGAAGAGAAGAGAGGAGAAGAGAGGAGAAGAATAAAAGAAAAGCAATCTTGCCCCAGACAGTAGGTTTCATTTTTAATAATATCCTCCCAGGCTGTGATTACCATCAAACTTTGGATAGGACTCTTTTTGAATTATTCAGGGCAATTTGTACTGTAATCATATGCTTGTTAATACGGCTGCTTGCGACTTTAATTCAAAAGAGTTTTGCTTCCCTGCCCTGGAGCTGCTACCATCAAGGTCAGAGATAGTCTCTGGGAAACAATCTGTTTCTCAACGCTGAGCCGAAAACAGCAAGATGCTCTGTAACTTGCTGTTCGGAAAATGATCAGCAGAGACCATGTAGCAAGAAATGGACAAATGTCAAAGGACACCTCTCCCCTGTTCAGTAATGTTGGGGCATTTGTCTTATTGGATCATTATGGATTTTAATTTGAATGAAAGACTCTTGAGTTATAATGAAACAGGGTGGAATACAGTTTGGCTTAGTATCTACCACACTGGCAAGGATGAAGGCCATGCTCTTGGCTGTCATTCATTGGAGAGGTAATCCCTCCATTATACCCTCCCAAAGCAGGCCATATCTTTCCTTCTCTGTAGAGTCAAGAAAAAGTTGCCTTAGGGCCAGAATCCAAGATTGATTCTATCTTTGTCCTTTTTACTTGCTCATATTCAGGACAAGAACTAAGCTGAAATAGTTTCTATTGGGGAAAATCCATCAAAATATCCCATTTTTTACATCATCATCCTCACAAAATCCATAGGACATGTGAAGGAAGCTTCAAAAAGATTTCCAGACCTGGAAAAAAGGATGAAAATCAGATCAGATGCATATATTATAATTTAAAGCTATTCACTTGAAGGCAGAATACAGGGCCTTACAGCAACTTCTTAGTCGTACATTTTACCCCATATTTTCTCCTGCTGTAGACCACCAATGGTTGACACAGGCAAGCTTATCAAGCCCTGCATGATATTTTGCAAATCTAAATTGTTGAGTCACACAGGGAGCAAGCCTTCCATCGAAATGTCAACACATTGAAATTACAGTTTTAATGGGTAGCAGCCAACAGCAGCCCTCACATATCAATTGTGCCTCACAGCAATAAGGGACAGTGAGAAAAAAAATAACATAAACTAAACTAAAATAAATCCATGTCCATTAGAAATGAAGGTCAACTGGCAGGTGACACTGAGTGATGTCTCCTAATCAAGTTTGATTCCCAGGCACTGTGTTTGTTATTGTTATTCTTACTATTTTATTATTTCTGTTACAGAAGTAGGTAAAGGTTCTACCTGAGACTGGGGACACATTTTTTCTGGGGATGGTAGAAATTCCTAAGAAATCAGCTCTGATCCCAAGAATTTACAATATAAGAAGATTAAGAAAGAAGCAGAAGCAGAGAAGGTGAAGTGATATCTCCCAAACCACTGCATGACGCCAAGATAAGAAGTGTGCAGCTAATGGGATTTCTGGTTTGGTAGACAAAATGGGAAAAAAACCACCAACCCTCCACACTCCCCTCATGCACACAAACCAAAATAAATAATTTTGGGTCTAATTGTTCATGTATTTCATGATGAAACAAACTAACACAATGAAAAATAGCAAAAGTGTTTGTAGAAAAACAAAGCATGCTATTGTAATGTTTAGGCTATTTATTTTCTGTTAAAAACTAAGTTTATGTTCACTTCAAAGCAGACACATCCTTACATAATGAAGCATTTTGATTTTTCTGAAAAACTCACTTCATTTATTATTTCAAATGCTCTGTCTAATGTGACCCCCATAATTTCCACGTTACAAACCACACGTCACATATGCTTCCAAATAATTTTTTTAATACCTTATTACATCTTTGTAACTCTGATGGCCTTTGACGAAAATTGCCATAGAAAACCTTTTCAATGCTTGTTGTATTTATCTCATACCTAAGGATTCCCAAACAGAGCCTTGTCTTTGTAAAACTTCCGCTAGCAAAAATACTAAATAAAAAAATCTTCTATTGCTTCAGGAGAGCAAAGTCAGGCTGTGTGTCTGAGTTTTATAATGATCATAAATGTACAAATAAACAGAAGAGGGTTGAGCTGGCTCAGATTTGTAGTCCCTAAATACATTAGAAACATTGTAAGGCACTGTTCTTCATTTGAAGACACTCTGAGCTATTAAATTAACCGGTTTGTTGTCCCAACATCAACAGATGCTCCTGTTTATACGAAATATTGAATACATTCTGTGATTCTGTGATTCTCATAGGTGCTTACATTGTGGCTGGTTTTAAAGGTGCTTTGCTTGCATGGGCAGAGTGCAGAGGCCACCCATAGAAGTAGTGGAGGTAGCGAAGGTCTACGAGGCTGTAGGTTTTTTTCTGTCTTTTGAGAATCTGATGGTATATATTTTTTTCTCTCCCTCCATTTTTCTCATGCCGCAGATTTGATGACCTCTTTTGTCCATGGCAGTGCAAAAAGCCACAATAAATGGATCAATAAATAAACAAACTTTCTACCTTCCTAGTGTATAATTTGTAGAGCCTGCACAAGAGAGGGTCAAACCTCAAACAAGTGTAATAATGGACAAAATTGCATTTATTCTCACTGAGAACCTGAGGCTTCTCTTTTTATTATTATTTTCCTTGACAAAAAGAAACAGATGTATAAACAAAAACAACCCCTAACCTCCCCCTCCCTCCCTCCACACAAAAAAGAAAAGAAAAAGCTTTGAAAAAGATGCAGCTTTTCAGAAAACAAAGGGGAAGGAGGAACAAGAAGCTGCTGCATTGTACTTGGCATAGGAAAAGGTGGGGGGAGATCCTCTCTCTGAGCTCAGCAGTCATTTACAGGCTGGGACACTGGAAGAGGCAGTGAGATTCTGTTTAAAATGCCCAGTGTGTGGGAGCCCCCCATGTTTGCAGGCACCTTTTGAGTTTGTTGGGTCTGTTACCTGAGAAAGGGGTGGCCAAGGCTTATGTAGGTAGGTAGAAAAAGCTGCAAAGAGGCAGCCATGGACCACTGGCTGCCTGTCGAAATTTTAGGGGACTTTTGCCCTCCCTTCAGTAACTCATCAAATATCCAGAACAAGGGTCAATTTGGTCTGGTGACAATGAACCATTATCTTTGGATGTTACCGTTTCCTCCACAGTTGTGCTGTGAACCGTCCATCATTTTCTGGTCCTTGGACTACCACAGAGGAGCCTGGGTATTGCTTTAAAGCGGCTATTTGCCACCGGTCCCTAAGTAGTTGGGTGCCAACTCAGGTAAGAAGTACAAGATACGGGACTAGGGAAATTTATGCTCTTTCTGTGCACGTTCCTTGCCTTTTCTGCTGTGCTGTGACTAGCTACAACCGAAGTTTTAAGAGAGCTCTAAGTTTTACAGCACCTCATGAAAAAAGCAGGACAGGTGGAAAAAAATCTAACCCTTCTATACAAGCGATGAGACTTATAACTAAAGGAATAAATTATACTGAAAGTGGGAGGCTGCATTGTTTCGCACTTTGCTCAGTGGTTGCTTTTCTCAGTCTTTTCTCAAGGGCTGGTTCTCAAGGTTTTGCTAAAGACTCCGAGAAAATTTCCCAAGTAGAAGATGAGACCTCATTTGGTGTGCTTCTCATTTGAGCCATGAGGAGGATGTGGCTATGCTTTGTCAAGACTTGTAACTCCCTGGTTCATCCCCGTGCTTTATTCTATCTGTTAGCAGTAGAGCTATGTCAGTAATCGATACTTTAGTTCACTGACAAAACCATTTTTTTTCATTGTTTCAAGGCCAATCTGCAACACGTTTTCCCCGATAGCATAACCTTCAAATAAAGAATATTTTTAATCAAATTAAATATTTCATTTTCAAGGACATTATTTCTCATTCTTTTTGTTTCTTATTACTACATTTAGGCAAATTGTGGGAAGAAATCTCACTGGGAAATATAAATTTGAGTTGAAAAAATGAAACAAAATGTTTCCCTATCTCCAAATTTCCAGTTTTTTTAATTCTTTTTTCTCTTCCAGTGAAATAATGTGATCAGAAATTAAATGAACAGGCTTTCATGGGTGGGGAACATAGAAATAATATCTTCAAAACAAGGTCTAGTTCCGTAGAAGAATTCAGTAACTAATTTATACTGTTATTAACTCCCATTAAATTTAATGGCTTAAGCATTCAGATAGGAATTGTTAGCTTAAATGTGTTTGAAAGTCTTTGCCTTTGAACTTTGATCCGTGGGTCAGAAATAGTTTTGTCTTATTTTGGTGCTACTGCCGCCAGCAGAAAAAGGTCATTCAGGTCCTTTTTTCTACTCTCCAAATAGTGATTTGTAACTGGGATCTTTCTCCGAAGAGCATCTGGGGAAAATACAGAGAGCAAAACATGTTTTATTCATGGCTCTCCCCAACAGATAAGTTCCATTATCTTGTATTTTAGCTGCCTTTTAAGCCATTCCTACAGGCAGAAGAGTGAGTTGCATTTTCCCCTGTTCAGCCCATCAGTTACCTCAACAGCGAAAAGGAGAAAGTGAGTGCATGGGATTTCTCAGCAAGACTTTTTGGCTCCGGTATTTCTCCTGATGAGGCTTGTCTGTGTAGGAAGGACATAAAGTGCCATCTGTGATAGAAGAACCTAATGCGACTTCAGTTTCAGGTCTTGATGTCTGCTCTTGTATGTTTACACTCGTTTAATATCTGTTTTGTAGTTCAAGGCTCTTGTTGTTCAGTAATTTCTTCTGCTCTTGTTAGCAAATCACGAGTCATCTTGCCCTGTGCTGCTACATTATTCTTGTCATTCAGAGCTCTCTGAAGGTGGAAGAATGCCTCTTGCTACTTGAAACTGATTGAGTCTGCAATTAGCACAGGAGCTACAGAGTGTTTCATCGCTAGGATGCTGGCTAATTTGTGAACTCAGGATGCAGGTTGTGCTGAGTGATGGAACAACTGGTGCTACACTGTTCAGGAGCCAAAGGTTTCATTCCCTGGGCCAGTTATGGCTTGTCAAATTTCCCAGATCTGATGCTGAGACTGGTAATCAGAGCCTGTGACTAAAGGTACATTTTTTCCAAAGTAATCAAAGATACTGATTCCAAGTGAAGCTGTAACTTTGGCAGAGTGAGATGTTTGGGTGTCCTGTCATTTAGGGCTGTCTCAGATCAGGTCTGAAGGCCTACTACAGGAATTCCCAAACCTGAAATTGAAGGTCTCACTTGGCTTTCTGAGATGGCGTGATTTCTTCTGCAACAAAAAGACCAGGGACTTAAATCTACTTGTTACACCAAATAGGACTTTTTTCCCAGGTGCAACTATGATTTTTTTTTTTCAGTGAGAAATACAGGAAGAGATTTGGCATCTGCAAGTGATGCTTGAAAATGAGACAACTATCCTCTGACCAGCTCTGTGCCCATTCTTTGAAGATAGTTCTAATACCACAGTTTGGAGACGTGCTCAAAACAACCAGATAATTTGCTCAAAACAACCTGCCTGGATTCTCTGCATCACTCATATGCTGTTCCTTGTGTCCTTTGCAATAATTGGATGTCGGCTACAACTTTTGTTGGAAAAACTGTCATTAGCAATTAGGCATAAACACATCTGATTGATTAGATATTCACAGTTGATTCTTCTTTCTCTCTCCCAAAGAGACAGCAGAAGAAATGTCTGAATCCCAGATGACTACTCAGTTATATCCTCAAGTCTTGTCTGTTGTTTTGATCAGTAGCAGAATCTCTGTATACATAAAAGCTTCATAACTCAATGTAAAGGTTGACCTCTGTGTATCTAAAGAGCTCAACATTTCACTTGGGCTTATTGATGGAGAGTGTTTCTTTTGTTTTGTCATATGCACATCTTTAATTATATCTGATACACAAATAGGTGATCTTTTCTTCCAGAAAAATATATATTATACATATACCATTTGTAGTACTCCGGAGACAGCAAAAATTTTCTCCCTGGGACACTGAACCCACAATGCTGCATAATGTTATCTGAACTTGGGAGACACTTCTCTGGATCCTTGCCCTAGAATAAATCATATTCTTTCTCTTTCCTTCTCGTACATTTTCTTCTCCCGAGTCATGGTTTAACCCCAGTGGGCAGCTGAGCCCCACACAGCCTCTCGCTCACTCACCACCCTCTGGTGGGGTGGGGTTGGGGGGAGAATCAGAAGGGTAAAAGTGAGAAAACTCATGGGTTGAGATAAAGACAGTTTAATAGGACAAACAAAAGCTGTGCATGCAAAGTGAAATAAGGAATTCATTCGCTACCTCCCATTGGCTAGGAGTTCAGCCATCTCCAGGAAAACAGGGCTCCATCATGCCTAATGTTTACTTGGAAAGACAAAGGTCCTCACTCCAAATGTCCTCCCCTTCCTTCTTCTATCCAAAACATAGCCTCATGCAAGCTACTAAAAAGAAATTTAACTGTATCCCAGCCAAAACCAATACATGCCATCACCATGTTTGATTAGTGCCCAGATTTGTTTGATAATTACTTCCTAATAAACACATTAGAAGAGAGGTTATTTTAGAGAAGGTTATTTTTCTGTATAAAACACTGATGGCAAAAGCAGATTAATTTCTCAGGATGATGATTTCCAAGCAAAACCAGGTTACACTGTAAGAATTAGACATAATTACTGCAACTAAATTTTAATCTGGTTGGAGCAGAATGGGTATTTGGGGAATTCAGTATCTGACAAAAAAGGATTTGAATACTTTGAGATATTTTTGTATGTCATAAACTTGCCACACAAAAAAGGCAAAGGAATTGCAAAGACAAAGGGGAAGAAAAGAGTGAAGCAATGGCACTTTCAGTGACAGTAATTAATGTCATTCTTTTCCAATTCAAGGCATTTGAACTCCTGAAGGCTGAACCTAGTTCATATGGAGGCAAGACACGACAGAAGAAAGCACAGCCTAAAGGCCAAAGGCAGCGATGGCAAATTAAAACCAGAAGACCTGAGGGTCAGATAATAGGTTCTCTGTAAATAACTCAAGCCAAGGAGGTGGCAAATATAACTTTGATGGATTTTCTTCCTCTTTCCAGCATACATCCTGTTACTGAAGTTTGTTTCCAGGAGCTTTGTGTTTCTGGCTTCTGTCTCTGCTTTAGGTGTTGCATTTCAAAGATTCAGAAGGAACCATTTCTCTCCACATGCTCATACTCATTTCTTAACAGAGATATAATGACAAGCCACCTTTCTGTGCTTAGCAATTAGCTGGTTTTAAGTCAGAGCAGTTTGAGATGATGTTCAGTGGGACAGTTTGGGCTAGGAATTTCTCCTGACTCGGCTTCTCTGCTGCTAAAGGACACTGAGTCCCTTTGTGAGGGTTGAGCCTGGTGTGACTGCACTGTCAGCTCCTCGTAAATTCATATATATTTAAGTGCATTAAACATCTGCTGAATTAGTTCAGGGAGGACTGTTCTGTTAGGCAAGCCCTCCTGCCCTTGAGAAGCAAATCGCAAGACAGCTTACGCTGTGCTCTGATATTGCGTGCAGCCAGAGGCAGCATTGCCCTCCTGAGAAAGCATGGAGGAGACCCAACATCATTATACACATTGCTGACGTTATATGTCCTAGGCAATACAATGAAGCCCTAACCTTGCAACGCTTCTTCCCTTGTCACCAGAAATATATCCAATTAGACCCAGCTATGCACTCCGTTCTGTAAAGAGTAGTCCCGATCCGAGCACTTCTGCTTCCCCCAAACTCTAAGTGGAAGGGAACTATAGAGGATTCTATTCGCAAGGTGTTTCACTGCCTGGGAGAACCTAAATGGCACTGGGTATGTATTCAGTGCTCCAGGTTTTTTAAACCTACAAGGCTACTATGTGGACTGCCAGGACACTTTTCATTATTGCTGGCTTGATACTCCTGAAAGGCTCAAGAGTGATGCTTTATGGATATTTTTCAGGTTTTTACATGCTTATTTCCGTGGTTCATGAGACATTCAAGTTCTCTTGGAAATACTGCCCACAGACATGTTCGAGCTGCATCTGGCAGAGAAGTGGTACCAGGGAGAGACTGGCTAGGCAGGACAGAGGTGGGGCAAAGTAGGTTGCACTGTAAGTATTTAGGGGCACATGGCAATCATAAAGAGTTATTTTTCCTCTATATCTTACAGTAGCAAATGTGTAAGTTGTGCAAGATACAAAATTAACAGTTGTTTGAGTTTCCTGTTCGCGCTAGGGTAGAAGCTTGCCAGCTGTTTCCAACATCTGCACATACTTTAACAGCTGGCAATTCAAAACTTTTTTTTTTTTTTAAATTAAGTATTTCCAAAAATAAATGGAAAAGCTAATGGTGTTTTTTTTTTTTTTGCTATGAAAGAGCTAATTTGGGGTTCCATTCAGGACAGTCTACAGTCTATAAGTGCATATGAATATTCAGTTGGTACTGCTAGGTAATTTCCTTGAAAAATTCATCTTCACACCCACAAAAGACCACAAAGAAATAATTTTGGGATTCCACAAGGCTTATTATGGGTTGCTTAGGGGAAAAAGCAGTGACAGGGAAAGGAAAGGATCTAGGTCATTTGGGAAAGAACAAGAACTGCAAAACAGAGGGATAAGGGGTTTGAAAGAGACCCCTCGGAGACCCCTCTGGAGAAGAGAAGGTTCCAGGGAGACTTTAGAGCCCCTCCCAGTACCTAAAGGGGACCTACAAAAGACTTGGGGAGGGACTCTTTATCCAGGAGTGTAGTGATAAGACAAGGGGTAATGGTTTCAAACTGAAAGAGATGAGATTTAGATTAGATATTAGGAAGAAGTTCCTTACTGTGAGGGTGGTGAGGCACTGGAACAGGTTGCCCAGAGAAGTTGTGGATGCCCCATCCCTGGAGATGTTCAAGGACAGGTTGGACAGGGTTTTGAGCAACCTGGTCTGGTGGGAGGTGTCCCTGCCCATGCCACGGGGGTTGGAACTGGATGATCTTTAAGGACCCTTCCAACCCAAACCGTTCTATGATTCTGTGAAATATCTGTGTATGCTACTGCACGATTCACACTGTGTACCTTTTTGTCATGTGCACAGGATTCAGTACAAGCAACTGATGTGAGACCATGGCCTCGAGGGGTCATCTGTCCAGGTGCCAGCAACTGGGGAGACTGAGATCCAGGGGAATTGGATCCACACTCTATGTATGCATATATATTTCAATATAGATATAGGCACATATACATTTAAATAAATAAATGAATAAACAAGTTAATATACCTCCTACTAACAGACCTTCATCCTGCCAAGAGACAGCAATAGGACAAAGCCATGAGTGAGAATATGTATGTCTGTCTGTCTAGATCTGTGTGGCCAGCCAGGTATATATGAATTTACAAGTTGTGTAATTGTAAATTGCACAAGTACTTTTACTTTTAAGTGCCTTCTGGGAATACATGATCAGCTTCACTACTAGCTGGACTTGGGGACATGCCTCAACTCTTTTGGGCTACTGGATTGGGGAAAAATCCCTAAAAAGTACTTAGCGGGCCTCCCAAGTTTCCCTCTAGAAGATTATGTAGTGCCCACCAGTGATCTGTCTCAAATTATTCAGTGTGTTTTGCTTGTCTTATCTTCAGCCCATTATTATCTGTCTTAAAAGAGAAAGACCAAACTGACTCAGTATTTAAGATAAGTTTTAACAGTGCTCAACAACTAGGAAGTCATTCTTTTTCAGGTTCTGGTTCTTTTCACATATACTAGTAAAACACTTGTCATTTTTGGTTGGAGTATGACATTTTTAATTTATATTTTGCTTTAGATCTGCTATAGTCCCCAGATCCTTTGCAGAAAAACTTCTACTTTGCCAAGTGTTCCCCAGCTTGCATTTTGGCAATTGGTTTTACCGAAATTGAGTATATATGCTGATGTAGAATAATATACAGCCACATTTTTTCAGATCATTTCTCACATTTGTCAAAACTTACCACTATGTCCTGAAATATATTAATAGTCTTTCCCACACTCATAATCAATAACCCTAATATCAGTTCCAAACCCAGGACATTAACGGCCCCACTGAGCTCTATCCCACACAGGTGTCTCAAGAACCTTATTTGATACAACCATCCGCTTGCCAGTACAACTTTGTCATGTGCTCTGGACAGAAGTTTTGGTTGGGTTTGCCTTCCCTTCGAGTAATTTTGTTTAGCTCAAATTTCTCTATCTTACTGATGGGATTGTCATGTCATACAGTTACAAAGCTCCACTGAAGACAAGAATTGAAGGATTTTCTCCCCTTCACAATGGTCCACAATGTTTCTTATCTTACCATACAAGGAAACTACATTGGCTTTTGCTTGACAAATCCATCTCCTTGTCATCCTGTGTACTTAGACACTGTCTGCTCAATGTTGCTCCCTTGGATTTTTGCTAGGGACTGAATCTTTTTTTTTACCTTTATAAAGACAGGCTTTGTGTTTTTTCCTTTTCCAGCCTCAATTTCTTCCACAAGGCCTTGAAGATCTCAGTTAATATCAACCAATGAAATAAATTGCCTCCAATGAAGTTTAACACGTTCAGTTGATTTGAAAAAAGTTTAATTTATTTGACTACTCATTAACTTTCTTTTCCTATTATAACCTGAGCGTTTGTTTTATTGTATTAGTATTTATTGGACTAGTAACTGCTCACAGTTGATTTTTTTTAATGAAGACTGATAACACATAGGAAGGCAACACTCTAACATTTCTGACATTATCTGTTGACAATTTTTCCATGCCACAGAGTCATCTGAGAACACTGAGCACTTCCCTTATTCTTGTCCTTACTAATGGTGCACTCGCAGAAGGTTCCCTTTTGGCCCATGATGTCTTTTGGTAAATGAGCTCATTTTATCTCTGGGCCTTTCACGTTTTAATTGCTCTATACTCAAGTTGTAAGGAGTCAGATTGCCAGAGTAGTCTCACTATACTTTTTCTCTAATAGCTGTGTTTCATGAATCTTCTCACAAAGCTAGATTGTGTCTTTGCTGTTCTTTCTGCTGTGCCTAGTAATATATCCATAAGCTCTTGGCTGGGTCTCCCTTAGTGGCATCATATTACTTATAATCATTAGGTTATTCATCCAGGAATGAAGCTGCAGAATTAGTTGTGGAAATCTTCTTTTACTGGCACTTTCTATTCCTATACTAGAAATTGAGTATCAAGATACATGGAGTGATAATATTTTTTTTGGTTATGATACTTGGAAAAACGGTTACAGCTCCTCGCAGAGTGACACATTTCAAGAGTATTAAATTTGCTCAGCGATGCTAATATCCTCATGGACCACGTAAGAGGTATGAGTCCATCACCAGGCAGGAACATGCAAATATCTCTTTTGCCTGTGTTTGTGCTGAAATTAATTAAATTCATGGAGTGGCTTGACAGAAAGGAAAGTCTCTTCAGGGCTGAGCAGATAGGAGAATGGGATGTGATTTGTCTAATCACTTCCCTGAAGAATGAATTTCAGTGAGGAGTGAATTCATTATCAAGCATCAGCAGCAGAATATAGACGCTTTTATTATCTGAGAGACCTGATGCTCAAAACTCCAATCTTGAACCATGGTATGACCTGCCAAGTACTACCTGTCTCTACTTTTGCCTTCAGTTACAGGGAAGGAAAACTGGTACCTGAGGCCTTATATTTTGCAAAGATCTTCCTAGGATAGTACAGTACTTGGGATTTTGTTCCTTTTAGTATTCATAATTTGTACAGCAAACAGAACTGCAAAATCCTAGGCCATGGCCAGAGATTTGAGGTGTTATAATGATAAAATAAAAAACAGTGAAGCCAGCTGTCAGACAATCTGTAAGCTAGGCTTGACAAGATACAACTAGCAATGAGATTTAAAAGCATATAGAGCATAAAACCAGCCAGAGAGGGTCAGACCAAATAATCTTCTAATGTGGATGCTTAGGAGATGGCAAGTATGCTGTGATGTTTCTTCAAAAGCTCTCCAAACTCCAGCAATTTACAGCTCATGGACTCCCTGAAACAGAGATCATATCTTTGTGTTTATTAGTCCTTGGTGAATTATGATTATTACCATAATTTGAAATATTCTTGTTGTTCTACGCTATCGTACTCTTATTAATAATAAATGGTCATTCTTCCTGACCCAGCAAAAAAGGTTCTGTAAAACTATACAAATGACTATGTATTATGAAAAATAACATCCATATAATCATTTCATTCTTATTTCGTTTCTCAGCAGGACTTCGATTAAGTCCGTCATTCTATAGAGAATGGTGTTCAGAAAAGGAGTCATATGCTTCTGACAGATCTTTTTAGCGTTTTCATGCAACCCTCAACACAATAACATCCAATTCAGATTTTGTGATACTATTGTGCTAATAAATCATGGCCCACATCCCTTTCACTCCATCAAGGATTCTTGCAAAAACCAATCACAAAAGTAGATCAGAAAGCCATTTTTATTTCTCCCCCCCCAATCATTTGACAAAAGATACCATTTTGGAATGATTCAAAATTGTTCTTAGAAACTGTATTTTATCTGAGGAGAACCTGATGCATTTTCACAGAAAATTGATTCTCTCCCTAAGAAAAATGAAAAGCCAATCATTGTTCATGCAAAAAGTGTTGAATATTTTCAGTTCTGCCATGAAAGCCTCGGTTTATCTGGGAAAGAAAAGGATTTTTGCTTTCTCTCTTGTCATTTCACAGTGCCTTCATGTCCTTCTCCAGAACACACTGCAAGATTAGAAGGGATGAAATATCCCCAAACACACAATATATTACATGGGTACAGTGTGAACAGTATGTGCAGTGAGCACAGAAAAAGAATGAATTTCATTTTAACAGAACTACCCGCAATCAAATAGGTCTAAGAGCCCAAGTAAAGCTCTCCTGAACCCCACTGGCAATTGTGAATGTAGAAAATTCCATAGATGATTTGTCTCCAATACTGTCACGCAATTACAGCTCATCCTCTCATATTTACCTTCCTGGTTTAGGCTTTTTTTTGTTTCATATTCACTAGTATATAGAAAAGAAAGACTGTTTTTCAGTCTGATGTTTTGCTCCAGTTCTG
>JAOXJK010000012.1:156747268-156773862 GCA_025774025.1 Xenus cinereus
GCTCCAGTTCTGATCTCTGGATGTTTTCTGTTTTAAAAATGTTTTGGAGACACTGTGCTCCAGCAGCTGATCCCAAAGGAACGTATTCCCAATGCAGTTTTCAAGAGCTGTAACACTTCACAGCAAGTCAGGCTGTGACCATGGCATTCATGCTTTACTCTCTCACAAACTATTGTTTCTTCTGCTAAATTTTTCCCCTTTCCCTCAGCTCATGACAACATGATTTGTTGTCATTGTCAGCAGTGAGCAGACAAACAAGAGGAAAAGAGAACTGGATGCAGAAAACTGAAGAAGAGCAGAAAGGGAAGAAATTAAATAGGACTTGATGACAAGCAGTAAGTGAGGATCAGACAGGAGTCAACCAAGAACTTGCTTTGTCAGGGGGTTTGGACTAGGTGATATCTGAAGGTCCCTTCCAACCCCTACCATCCTGTGAAGAGGGAGCACTCATTTTCTGATTGCGTCTTTTCTCCTTAGACGAGGGGATGTTCTTCATTCACTCGTTTCCTCAAGAAAGGGTTGAAGGTGCCCACCACACAAGATGCTTTTGAGCCTTAGAATCAGTATGAAAAGGAACTAGAAGACGGGAGGAGTGTGTGTTTACTTCCAACATCCCACCACCTTAGCACAATTCATTTTATTGGGAATGCCTACTTTCCCCTAAGGTGGGATTTCCGTTGTCACAGATTTGTCTGGGCGTTAGCAGGTGCATTCCCTCACCAGCAGTTGTGTGGTGGCAGCAGCTTCCAAAAGAAAGGCTTACCTGTATTGCACAATTACCAGAGCGTGGTACATTTATTCCACTGGTTCAAAGCACAGGTGGTTTTGTCAGTCCATCACACTCCTAAAGCATTCCCTTAACTGTTGACATTGTCAGAGGTATGGGCTTTTGAAGAAAGGAGAATTCACTCTTAGTTGAAGCTGACCTCCTCTTCTCCCTCCTCAGGCAATTCGTACACTCTCCACTACCTGCATTTCATGAGAACACCCAGTTAATTATTCATGGAGAGATGAGGCCTTTAAACTCCATTGATTTCTTGTGTCTGGCTTTTGATTGCATCTAGTAAATTCATTCCTCTTTGATGGCATTAAGTATTTTGAATAATTAATATGGTAATTTATCCCAGGCTGAGGAGTAAATGTTACCTTCTTCTGGGAGGAGTGTTGGAAGGGGAATACTCTTTAGGGCATTTTTCCCAATTCCTTTAATGTCAACATGGTACTTAACTTAAGTGCCTGTCTGACAGCTATTTGCTTCTATGAGACTCCAGAGCACGCACAACTGGGAGAAGAAGCACTAGATACACAAGTATTCATTCTTACAGTATGCTTTTAATTGACGGAAAAACAATCAAAATGTCTGTCACACCAAATACAGGGGAAAAAAAATTTCCTATCAATCATAGACTTCTCAAATCAAAGGAATTTTTTTTTGTGAGTTCTTCAGGAGTAGAACTGAATCCCAGGATCCAAACTCTGCTGAGAACACTATTTTACAGCACACTGTTGGAAACTTAATCCATTTTGGATTTATTAGACCTAATAATGACTTCTTGATCTTTCTTTCCAACACAGAGGTAAGGAATCCTTTCCTAATGGATATCAGCATTGGGACATATTTGTCTTTTCTCATTATGTCCATCATAATGCATCTAATAATCAGAACCGTTCATTATTTACAGATTTACTTTCTCTCTGTCTTTTCTACATTGGTATTTATATCCTTCAGGAACTCATATCATAATCCCCAGACCCTGAAGTCATCAGTAAACCCAACTGTTACACAAACCAATCAAACACCTCACACCAAAACAACTCTTCCTTTGACTTGCCTCTGATGTGAAGGTTCTTTTTTGTCTTGTGAATTCATGCCAATACTAAGCATTCAGACAGTGGAACAAAAAATTGTAAGGGCAAAGAGGAATCACTAAATTGCTTTTCATTAAAAAGTTATGTTAAAGAATCAGGGTACTTCCTAAAAAACAGACTGAAATAACCAGTGGTGCTTATATACAAGACAAAGCTTATCTCTTCAAAATGCTTTCTGTTGTTTCATGACTTCCATTTGTGAATTTAGCTTCCAATAGATTTTTTTTTTCTTGTCTAAGATGATCTCATCTTCACTTATTTTTACAAGCACTTGAGTTTATTTCTGATCTGTTCTCTTCGGGACTGTGTATAGTTTTCGAGGGCAGAAATAAGAACTGAAGAGACCATTTATTCTTGCAAAGCTATAGAAATAGAGGTGATTTAACCTTCCCTACATATTGGATATGTTCTTCCAGGTAGGATTTGAGCCATATTATTTCTGAGGTTAGACAGCAATACTTCATGACCAGTTATAAAACTTTGATAACTGCCAGTACCTGAAGGCATCTGTGTCTCCAGATATCTTCCAGCTTTGTTTCTCTGCTACGGGGCGTCCATTTCTTTCCTGGGATGCCCAATTTTAGCTTCAGAGATGGATTCCACTGTATAAACAGCTGAGCTGTGAGGACAGAGTCATTCATTAGCTAAAACGTCCTGGGGCTCCTATTGAAAGATAAAAATTCTGAAAGACATTTGTTTGGCTGTTTGCCCACAATTCAAAGCATTTAATATCTAGTGCTATCTTAAATAATTCATTAGTGCTCGATATGCCTTATACCTTTGTTGAGAGTGCAAATAAATGAGGTTAAATGGGATTCCTGCTGATTTCTTGTACTTTTGTTGGTTTAAACTCTGATAAATATATGTTTTACGAGACAGGAAAATAGCATTAGGGAACAAATGCCTTTTAGTCAATGAAATGAGAGAGGCGTTTTCCTCTCTCTGTAACAGCAAAGATAGTCTTTCCTCTTTAACCTTATGTGTTTCTTTGAATTACAGCTGATGAATTTGAATGAGGAACTGGTCCTTTAGGACCAAGCTGTGAGGATAAACTCAATGGCTTCAAAATTCAGCTTAAAAGATAGCTTTTAGTGGTATATGACTCTGTGTGTGCGTATTTGTTTGTGTGTTGCTAAGCAGTTAAATAAAATAAATGTCTTAAACTGTAAGAAAAAAACAGAAAAAATAAATTTCAAATAAACATAAATACATACCTGCCTATCTTCAATTTAAGAGCATCTGTCCCACTGGGTACTTAAGATACGTGAAAATGAATATCTAAATATTGACCACCTATTTTGCAAATTTTTCAGCCTGTAGTTTGTAGCTGTCCAGAAGGAGCATAATAACTTTGCATATGATGACAGTGTGAAATGTTTCCTGTCTCTTAACCTACACTCCTCCTCCCTGTCCTTAGAGTTTTTGTAATATGGAACATAATTCCCACACGGGACATTTATTAGCCCAGCATCTTCGTTGTGATTTCCCACATGTTGCTTGCAATTAAATCTGACTCCAGAAGGAAACACAAGACATCCTTGGAAAGGTTCATTCGGAAGACTGAAAAGCACAGTGTAAGGGATAATAAAGAATAATATATACTGGAAAGGACCTCTATAGGATTTCTGATCCAAACTCTTACTGAAAGTAAGGCTAAACTACACAGTCTGACCACCTCTTCCTATTCCTACTTCACCTGGCAACTCAACATCTAAGCTGGAGTACATCTCTCACATGTGAAGCCACCACCACCTCCAACATCAGATCAAGGCACCAGACACTTGCTCCATGCCATGTGAGACTTGGGCCACCGCATCCTCCATCCAGAGCTCCAGTTGAAGCCAGGAGGAGGCTGGAGCAGTTGTTTCATCTAGTGCCAGAGATTATGTCTCCGCAGACTCCCACATTGTCTTAACAAGCAATTCAAAGCATACCACAAGACTGACTGCCAAAATCCACGTTAACCAATCCTGAGAATTGTGCTTCTGCTAAACAGTTATATACCTGCATCCCAGTAACACCTGAATAAGAACCCTGATATTATTTAATGAGGAATTAAATCCTCATTAGTTAAAATGAGGATTTAACTCATAGCTAAAAAGGGTGTTTTTTTCTTAATCAGAAAACAGCCAAGCAGGAAATAACTAGCATGATCTGTTAGCAACATTTGACCCTACAAGCAACATTTGACCCTACAAGCAACATTTGAAGTTACAATTTACACAAAGTTGTGTGGTTGACATGCTGGAGGGAAGGGATGCCATCCAGAGGGAACTGGACAGGCTTGAGGGGTGGGTCCATGTGAGCCTCATGAATTTCAACCAGGCCAAGTGCAAGGTTCCTGCACCTGAGTCACAGCAAATCCAAGCACAATTACAGGCTGGGCAAAGAGTGGATTGAGAGCAGCCCTGAGGAGAAGGACTTGGAGGTGTTGGTTGATGAGAAGTTCAACACAACCCAGCAATGTACACTTACAGTCCAGAAAGCCAACCGCAGCCTGGGATGCATCAAAAGCATCGTGGCCAGCAGGGTGAGGGGGAGGATTCTGCCCCTCTGCTCCACCCTGGTGGGACACCACCTGCAGTGCTGTGTCCAGCTCTTGGGCCCTAAACATAAGAAGGACACGGACCTGTTGGAATGAGTCCAGATGAGACCACGAAGATGATCTGAAGGCTGGAGCCCCTCTGCTGTGAGGACAGGCTGAGAGAGTTGGGGTTGTTCAGCCTGGAGAAGAGAAGGCTGTGGGGAGATATTAGGGCTCCTTCCATTCCATAAAGGGGCTACAGAAAAGATGGGGAGGGACTTTTTATCAGGGAGTGTAACCATAGGACGAGGGTTAAAGGTTTTAAACTGAAAGAGGGGAGATTTAGATTAGATATTAGGAAAAAATTCTTCACTGTGGCATTACGACATTGAATATCACTCCAATCAAAATTGCAGTATTGCTCCTTATTGCTTTCTGTATTGGCAAGTCCAGTAGAGAAACTAAGCTACAGAAATTTGAGTGTTAGGAGCTCTGTTATAGGTTGTTCTGGGAAAAAAAAAGTTAATTTACATTGTGAAAGCACTGCTTTTTACGGACAAGCTGTCATAGTGTCACCACATAGTTCTAGCATGCTTTATTTCATAACTGGATTATGAATATTTAGGTATGTGTATTTGTATATGTATATTTAGGGGATCTGTCTATATATAATTAAAGGAGTGTAATACATACGAGAAAGCTCTGTATCATAGAAATATATATATCTCCATAACACATTTCTGACTAATATATCCATTTTATATATATATAAAATTATAGAGAGAGAGAGATATATAAATGGTATCTATGGTTTTTGTCCATAATCTGTGAGTTACAAGAGACTCTTATTGAGTTTTGATAATTCCACAACCAGGCAAGAATATGTTATGTTTCTGAGACAGCTGAAGCATAAGAAAAACAGTTTAGGCAAGTTTCTCATGGGTATATTTAGAGTGGAACAATTGTTGAGAAGATAATAAAAAAACTTGGATGTTAGCATGTGTCACCATGTGAAGAAAACATTTAACAAGCATAAATACCTTTTTTCATAATGTGATTATAGTCTAAACAGAGAAGTCAAAAAGTGAGACATGCTGTGACTACACAATGCCTCATAGCATTCTTGAATTAACCATACAATATGTCATATCAGTTTCATAGTAAAACAAGGAAAATTTTTACAGTTGTCTGAGACTTAAATGAATTCTACATCCAAGAGTCAGTACCTGGAGAGGAGACAAGCACTCATTTATTTCTACATTTCAAAATTGAAAAAAAGAAAATAAAAAAAAAATTCTTTATGTGGCCACAGCTGTAACATTTGCTTGGCACTTGTAATGCAAAAGTCTAAAGAGGTGATTCATTTTTTTGGTCATAAACAGGGTTTTCTTGTCTGAACAAAAGTCCCGTTTCCTGGAGCCTGATTGCAACACTTCCAGTAAAAGTTGCCAAGAACAGGGATTGGATAAAAGAAATAATTTCACCCCAACTTTACAGATAATAAAATTGAGGGTATGAGAGACTGAGTCATTGATGCATAACAACATAGAAAATCTAAGATGGGACTGAACCAAGATCTCTTGAATTCCCATTCACTTCTGTAATTAAAAGATAAATAAATAAATAAAATATCTTTCAGGAAGTCATTTTGGTTGAAACTTGTTTAGAATTGAGACTAACACAATTATTTTATTTTTAAATGTTATTAAAATATGATAGAAATCTCAGTAGTGTTCATTTCAGTATTTTAAACATCACTTTATAGGAATATTATTTTTAAAAGATATAATTTCTTTGAACAGTATCTAACCGTGCAGCATTTTCATGTCTTGTAAAAAATAATTTTACTCAAATATATGTGTTTGCCAGTAGCATTTAAACTAGATGTAAACCAGTATTTATGATCCCTTCCAAATAAAGTGAAATCTTCGGTTCTTTTGCTACTGTGCTGGAATAAACAGGCTAATTTATACTCCTTGAAAATGCAATTTTTTAGCAAAATGCTGATCCTAACGCTGTATTTGCAGAAACTCGACTGTTTATCTGCTTCGCCCACAGACACCATACGGGGTATATGTAGGACACATTGAGTGGCTGGAATCAGCAGAGCCATTTGTGAACTGCATATAAATGTATAATTTGCATATAATTCTCTGTGATAATAGTCAAATTAGAGAAGGTGATAGCACCATTTTTTTTTTTTTCAAATTGGTGTTTATAGAAATGATTACTTTATCCAGTTCTTATACTTCTCAGAGTGGAAACAAAATCAGAACCAAGCCATCTTAAGACATATTAGAAATAAATGGTTAAAAATATAAAATTCAGTATATATTAGAGTTATGGTAAGTTTATTTTTTTGAGAACTAGAGGGGATATTTCGCTCACACCCAGTCCAGTTTAAACCCCTGATTAAGCACTTCCTTAACCTTATGGATGTCAGTGGATCTAAGTGCTTGCTGAACTGTTACCACATAAGCTCTTCCTTAACCCCAAAGGCATTGATGTGGCTTGGTGTGTGCTACAATGTGATCCACATCTTTGCTTTCCAACATCAGAGTCTAAATGCGATGAGAACCTGGCCCAAGGAGACCAGAGAGACTCAGTGCAGGGAAACGAGTAGGATAAAAGCTTGACGTGCCAGCTCAAAGAACATCTGTTACTGCATTTCAAAGAGAATTAAGCAATTTTAAAGGCAGTGAAACCCTTTGTCAGCTTCTTGCTTTGTCCATAATTGATCTGTAAAAGCTATACCAAAGCACCATCAGAGAAAAGAGACAAATGGGTTCAGAATTTTTACGGTGCTCTGGGTCCTCTTGTTGGAATTCAGCTGAAACTTTTTTAGAAATTGAAACAACAGCACTCCATAGGACCAGCATTTTTGAGATCAGGATGAAAATATGGCAGCAGCATTGCCTCTCCCATCTGAATCCCACCTCTTAGGTCATGACCAGAGAGTTCAAAAGGAGTGTAAGGCATCAGATAAAAGAGTCAACAGCTCCACAGTTTCTCCAGGAACCAGATGTAAGAGAGGAGCAAGCGTAGGCTGTGATTATTGCCTGCAAAATTTTATGCCGCTTTTACTTTCTGGCAGCAGCTCAGTTCCTTGTGGGAGTGAACGAGTGTCAATACTTGGAGAAATCAATTATAATTGCTTCTCTTCCTGAGTCTTGAAGAAACCGAGCTGCTGCTGAGAATAATGCTGCGGAGACACAGATGAACCGAAAGGGGTTTGTACTTCCAAAATTTTGAGAAGCAATGGAGAAGCGTTAATCACTGTCATTTGCTAGCAGAAACAATCATCTGAGTCCAATCACTTCTTGATTGCTAGAGACATTTTCCTTTGCCGAGAGTACTAAGGTTTCATTTTTTTTTCAGCAGAAATATCTGTTGCAGCTGCCACTGAAAACCATAACCGACAGCAGAGGCAGACAGATATTTGTGATATTTTGGTGTTTCTGTTTACAAACATAAGCCCAGTAAGTCAGTGAAGAATGTGTTTATCACAGAACACAGACATATATATTAATATTTCATATATATATGGCCATATCTATGAATATTTCTCCTCTGCTTGGACCTATAGTACCATGAAAAGACGAGCTACCACTCATGAAAGACCTCTCTTCATCTCACCTTAAGAATGAAGCAATATAGTTTCCAACTTTTCACCAGATGTCTGGAGCAGAGGTAGGGCTGCAAATGAGATAAACATCCTCTGAAATGAGACTTCCTCTTTCTGCTCTATTTCATTCAGTCGTGACTGCTAAAGCAATTCTGCAGTGTGAGCAAGTAATGTCTTTATGGGATGTTTTATCATGAATCTTCACCAGGCAACTATTATTCTTAAATCATACTTTTACCAAGTGTTTATTCTTTTATTCTCCTCAAGCTTTGTGATATCAATATCATGCTTGTCACAAATAATGACGAAAGGCATCTTCTCCATTGCTGAAAATTAAGATGCCTGAGAGGATGTGACTTAGAAGGAACTCAGCGAGATAACACTTGATCTGGAGGGAAGGGATGCCATCCAGAGGGAATGTGACAGGCTTAAGAGATTGGTTTGTGTGAACTTCATGAAATTCAACCAGGCCCAGTGCAAGTTCCTGCACCTGAGTCACAGCAATTCCAAGCACATATACAGGTTGGGTGGAAAACAGATTGAGAGCAGCCCTGAGGAGAAGGGCTTGGGGATGTTGCTGGATGAGAAGCTCAACATGAGTTGGCAATGTGCACTCTCAACCAAGAAAGCCAGTCACATCCTGGGCTGCATCAAAAGTAGTATGGCCAGCGGGGCAAGGGAGGGGATTCTGACCCTCTGCTCCACTCTCGTGATACCTCACCTGGAGCATTGTGTCCAGCTCTGGGATCCCCAACAGAAGAAAGACATGATGGACCTGTTTGAATGGGTCCAGATGAGGGCCACAAAGATGAACAGAGGTATGGAGCCCCTCTGCTGTGAGGATAGGCTGAGACAGTTGGAGCTGGAGGCTGGAGGCTGAGTAGCCTGGAGAAGAAAAGGCCCTGTGGAGATCTTCAAGTGGCCTTCCAGTACCTAAAGGGACCTACAGGAAAGATGGAGAGGCACTTTTTACAAGGGCATGTAGTGACAGGATGAGACGTAATGCCTTCAAACTGAAAGAGAGTAGATTTAGATTAGATATTAGGAGGAAATTCTGAGGGTGGTGACACACTAGAACAGGTAACCCAAAGAAGATGTGGATGCCCCAACTCTGGAAGTGCTCAAGGCCAGGTTGGATGAAACTTTGAGCAACCTGGTCTAGTGACATGTGTCCTTACCCATGGCGGGGAGGTGGAACTAGATGATCTTTAAGGTCCCTTCCAACCCAAACTATTCTTTGATTTTATGATTCTACGATCTAGCAGTAAGAATGAAAGTGTCCAGCAAAAGGGCATTATGTTGCTAAGCCTATGTAGATATCCTATGGCAAAGAAGAACAGAGCAAATAGTTGAACACGGTGAAACAGCTGCATAAGTCCGAACTATTTGTAAAATTACCTCTCCACAGCCAGGCAATACCCATCAGATGCACATGATAACTCACCAAGTGTGTGCTTCAACGCATGCCAATGTGGTAAAATATCTTTGCTTTCCTGAACACTCCAGTGGTCTGTTTTAGACTTTAAAGGACTAGAGAAACACATATGAAATTATTACATCTCTGAGAATCTTGTATCTGAGCTGCAGGAAGTCACCACAAGCACCTGAGAGTCAATAAATTGAGGGATTGATTGCTTCCAGCCCTTACCGGTATCGTCATCTCCATTATAAGGAATTAACTCTCTACAAAGACAGTAAATACAAGAGTATGAAGCTTGAGCTGACTGTCAATGAGTCTCCCAAATGACCTACAAAATGAGGGCTGTCCCACCCCCTTCATCTGACATGAAAAGCTAATAACCGGGGTAATAGGTGGAATGAGTTTATTCCTCATATGACATTTCTGTCATATTAATCAAACAAGAGTGTAATTCATGAAGGTTTATTTTACTTACCAGAAGTTTAACCTTGTGTATATTCTGGATGGCATATCATTTATTGAGAAATAAATTATATTCATCTGTTGCTCTATCGAGTAAAAAAAAACAACACCCCATAATGCACAGACTCATCTCTCAAATTAAAACAGTGAAAGGGACTATAGCGTGGAATCAGAGAATGAATAGAACTGAATGTCAAGAAACCAATGGTGATGGATGTTAGTCTCTATGGGAACTTGTGATCTCATAGCAAGAAATAAAGAAGGATTTGAAGCTGGATGGGTGATAATGAGACACTGTTACAAATGCTGTCAGTGTCACTGGCATGGATGAACAGAGTATGAGAAACATCTTTACCTTTTTTTTTTCCTCTTTCATCTCTCTTTAGGAAAGAAAACTTGGAATTTCATAAGTATTTGTTTGCATTTCTCTCCCAACAACTGTTTAGTCAATAGTCCATTTCAAAAAAACAGTCAAATTGGGAGACACTCAGAATAACTTAAATTTTGTCATTAAAAAGTTATAAAAAATAGATAGCTAAGACAACTGAGAGCTTAGAAGTGCCCCACAGAGGGAAAAGTCAATGTGATCACATAACTTTGAAGACATCAGAAAACTCATATAGGGATTTCTACAAGTAGTTATAGTATTATTTTGAATATAAATACTTATTGTTTGTATATAAACATAGATACAGAGAAAGATAAAGATGAATTTAGAGACACTTGATGTTCATGTTTGCTAATATCTTGTATTAGAATCCAGTTCTTCTCTGAGAACAAAGTCAGGCAGTCTTGACAGACAAGCCCGTGGGAAAGCAACCTTCATGAACTGCAGTGTTTACGGAATAATTTGTGCACCTGATCTGTTCTAATGAGAAAGACTTTAAAAGAAGGATCTCTTCCTGCCTCTTTCTTTCAAAGATTACTTCATCCTTACTGGACCTCTCTCCTCTTCTGAGCTTTCTTGATCAATCAAAGACAATTTCACTTCCTAACATTTTCAGTCTGCTCTTATTTTGCTCAGGGATGAGTCCTAATTCCTGGTCTCAAAGATTTTTTTTCTGCACTTTCCCTCCTATTTGAATTCTAACTAAGAAAATTACTTCTGAAAAATGAATGAGAG
Source organism: Xenus cinereus (assembly GCA_025774025.1). NCBI lineage: Eukaryota > Metazoa > Chordata > Aves > Charadriiformes > Scolopacidae > Xenus > Xenus cinereus. Next base: position 156,758,292 of record JAOXJK010000012.1, read on the forward strand.
CAAAGCTAAAAATATATAAATAAATAAATCCACAGAAATCTTTGCTTTAAGTTCAGTATGCAAAAAAAATTGAAGATGGATGACATTCCAGATCACATCCATTATATTTTCATTACAATGACAACATACGAAGCTCTGACAGTTCTGGACTGAAGTTCAGACATTAATCAAATGCTGTCTTCATTGTTTCTCTGGCACTTTTTCATTAAAACAGTAGCAGTTGAGCTATAGTCCTATTAGTTATTCCTAAACTGGCTCCTTTTCAATCACAAATGCTCTTTAGCCTTGAAATATCTGTATATTTCCAGGCATCTGTAGATTTCGAATCACAGTAGGGAGGAGATAAAAGTAATTATATCTATGTTTTAAGAGAAAGACTGTGACAGAGGATGATATCTAATGTGTCTGACAGTGACGGTGTGTTGCTTACTACAATTTCTCTAATGTATGTATAAGCACTCTCTTACCATTATCTCACATTCTTTTATAAATTCATCCTTACTAAATAATAGGGTTTATAGAAGAACTGGTGAACACTTTTACTAGGGGGGAGCCAAGGCATGGAAGAAACAGCTTGCACAAGAGAACAAGACAAGAAAAGCATCTGGGATTTAATCTAACTCTTCTCAAGTATCAAACTATTCCTTCAAAGAATGGGGAACCTTTCTCCCAAAGTCTAACAAAGCATCCAAGAAATATTCTAAATCAAATAATATTATTATGTTCATTTATATTACTAAACAACCCTCAATTTTTAAACAACTATTTATGAATTCAAGTTTGCAATACCTAAACACATCTCCACTGATTCAAACCAACACTCCATCTCATGGAGTAATCTGTCTTCAGGTTTGGGAATAGGAAACAAGGCAGAGTTAGAACAAGGCAAGCGTATCATACAATATTAGAATAATTCAGTTTGGAGGAGACCTCTGGAAGTCTCTGGTCCAAAATCCTACACAAAGGAGGCCTGACTACTGAGCTAGATCAGGTTTTCCCTCCAAGAATGGAGGTTCCACAGCACCTCTGGGAAACTCCCTCTAATGCTTTACTCCATCTTCTTTATCCTTATACCTGATAGGAATACCTCTTGCTGTGCAGTATGTGTGTTGCCTCTTGTGCTTTCACCTTGGACCTCTGAGAAGAAATCAGTTCTGTCACTGGGTGGAGGGCTGAACAGGTTGCTGTGAGGTGCTTTGCTGTTGGGGGTTAAACCAGGACAGCATTAACCTTTTATTAAAGCACAAGGTGACATAAGGACTAAGTGTCCTCTAAGATCCCACAGCCCATTCTCAGTAATAATACTTGTCAACATCTTCCCTCAGGCTTTTTTGAAAACAGATTTAACGTTTCAGCAGGCTTCTCAGATGTTTCTCTTAAAAATTTCTAACAAAATTTTTTAGGACCTGCCAGTGTTTACTCAGTAGCTACTGAGCATCCACTCCAGCCCCTCCTGGAGTAGAATGGGGAGTCATTTGTCATCCTTGACTGTTATGCCCATTATTTAATTGTTTTCCAAATATTCCCATGTTTGTTTATTTTTGCAGTCAATTCTGCCATTTTAATTCATAAAGGAACCATCAATGCTCCTTAAATTTATTTTGGTAAGAAGAATGATTCATACCTAACCTGTAGTTCTCCTAATCAAATGCGTTGCCATGTATTTTGTTTCCCTTAACATTTTTCCATTTTGTAGCTTCTGAATTATATTAATTGCTATAACTCTTTCTTCCTCCCATTTGTTCATAGATATATATTTCTATGCCTTTATACAAATTTTTATGCTTGTATAGCTGCTTTCATTTTCCTGACTGATAAGCAGTGTGGCCTTTCTTGAACTGTCATTTCCTAAGGATCTAGTAAAATGCACTTACAGTTTTCAATTTTTAATTTTATCTGTATATTGCTTTTTATATTTCTAAAGCAGATTGAAGCAAAGTAGGCAATGATTGCCTCCTTCTATCCAATAGGTCATATGATAGGTCTAGAATAAATTCAGACACTTTGCCCTCCAATAACATATTTTTAATCCTTCTATGTATTGAAATAGTTTTGTGACAACCAGCTGTCTCTCTTTGTCTTTGGTTGAAATATTTCTGAAATATCCCAGTTCACACCTATACATGGAGCTGTTCCCAGGACACAAAATAAATTGGACATTCTTATACCTTCCAAGACAGTAAATAGTGAACTCAATATCCTAGTGACTTTGTAGGCAGAATTCTGTTTATAGCTCCCGATATTGGGCATTGTTGATGTTCAAGTTATATTTTCCACCTTTGCGGGTGGAACAAGTTATATTTTCAGTTCATTTTTTCAACAGCCTTACTTGTGCCTGTGATGCAAGAGCTCATAAGTACAGGAGACAGGCAAAAATTCTTTCCTTCTTGTTTGGACTTGTTTCTACCCCTTGATATGGCATATGAAAAAGAAAAAAAGCAAGATTGTTTATTTTATTTATTGTTTCAGAAGGAGATACACCACTACCACCACCACCACTCCCTCAAGTGAGCTCACTTTTCATTTAATGCAATAAAACTATGAAAGAAATTTTGTTAGACTTTCCATTTAATATAGCATTATAAACATTGCTCATCCCAAGAACCAGTGGCTACTTTTTTGGTTTTTTTTTTTTTGGTGACACGTGAATTAAACCCATGCAGTGATGGTGTCATTGTGCTATGCACAGATTTGGCCACCAAATACCTATAAAAGCAAATCTCTAATAACATAAAGAAATGGTTGTCTCTGGTGCAGATTATTTAAATCATGCACACGGAGACCAAATGCTCAAAAGGACAAAAGCATAGCTATAACCTTGTACAGAGCAGCATCACTGAAAATGGTTACAGAAAAAATGGTCAGAATCAGGAGCTCTTCAACCCTTTTTTTAAAATTATTTTTAATTTTTATTTGAGCAGTAGTATTATCATACGTATTAAATTTACAGTGTGACAGTACAATTCTGTGAAGAGAAAAAAGAGATTGCATTTAATTCTCCTAATAATAAAATCAGTGATTTAAAGGCTGCTGTGTCTTCTTTTAAACAAAGAATTCCTCATCTCACTTCCTCTAGAGACCATGGAGAAATGCATTTGTGAAGGAAAACAGATATATTGGAGAAGTAATAGTATCTCATGAACAACCAATAACCCAAAAAGTAATTATTGATCAAAATATTTTTCTTCACAGCATTAATTTGAGAGGATCTGTGAGTTTGATTTTGACATATACATTATATAGGAAAAAAATAATGTTGTTCAGAAACACAGCAAATGAGGTACTGAAGCAGAACATCCCCTCCTCTACCTCCCTTAACTGGCTTGTAACTCACATCTAGAGGGCTAAAAAAGAATCCCCATTACAATATTGATTGCACTTTGTTATTCTGCTTTCGTGATTAAATACATCAGCCACACCATCAAAGCATTAAGTCCTGATTAATCATTCTCAGAACCCCAGGAGTAATATACAGAGCATTCATTTAAAGTGTGGGTAGAAGGATCAGTTCAGGATTTATTCTCAGGTCAACTGGAAGTTGTCCTTTGACTTTCCTTGGGCTGCAATTTCTTTTGCTTCAATTTCTCCCACTTCCTTACAGTTCTTATTACTGACAGCAAATAAACTCCCTTGGGGCCAGAATACACAACTGGGGAATTGTGATTGTATTTGAGGCTGAGATGTTGTGCTGGTGTGGTGAGTTGACCTTGGCCAGCTGCCCACCCAGTTGCTCACCCACTGCCCGTCCTCAGTGGGTCCAGAAAGAAAATAAGGTGAGAAAGCTCATGGGAAGAGACAGGGAGCTCGATTGCCAATTATCATCACAGGCAGAATAGACTATACTTTTATTTATTGCTGGTTTAGATACATTTTAGATAGTTAGAAATGACAACAATGACTAAAACAACACCTTGACCATCCCCCATCCTTTTTATCCCATTCCCAGCTTCCCCTTTTCCCCATGCCTCTCTCCCCCACCCACGCAAGGGGTACAGGGGTGGGGTTTGCAGTCCATCAACCCACCCCTCTGGGCCGCTCCTCCCTCTTCACCCCTCTCCCTTCCTACATTTTCCCACTAACCCGGGTACTCTGTTCAGATGGAGAAAACCTGTATGGAAATCAGTGGGCTGGAGCAAACCTTTCCATGTTTGCATTTAATTCACAGTTGACATGACTGCTCTAGTCTTCATGGGTTTTTAAGCCCTTGGGAAGAGTTCATCTCTCCCCAAGACTTTTCCCTCACTGGGCATCTGTAACAGAGAATTGCTGGAACAAATTCTAGTCTTCTTTACAGCAGCTTGCTGTTTTTTCTTCCCCTGACTTTTAACCTGTCAGTCCCAGCTCCTGTATGTCTATTTACTCCCAAGTAATGCAGGTTTTTATCAAAGGAGTAACCTCACACTCCCCAAGGAAATCTATTTTGATTGAGAGTTGGCCAATACTAAAACTCTGCCATTGATATTTTTTTTTTTCAGCTTTTGTTTTAAAACTTGAAATATTTTGGGCTGGAAATAGAAAAGCAGAAGACATGATTTGGTTATCATCTAAAATGACAATATTGAAAACAGTCATTCAAATAGAAAAGTAGATGATGCAAGAAAAATTCATACAGACATTCGTAAAAGGGACTGAACTTGTTTTTTCTGTCCTCCAGGCCTCTAAGATATAATCAAGCTCCAAGGTGTTAAAAAGGATTATCACAGGACAGTACTCAAAATGCTAAACCCAGACTCGCAATAGGATTTATAACCTCCAGACCATTGTTTCATTAATGCAAATAGCAAATAGCGGATCAGTAGCTACAGTGCAAGGGAGCCTGAAGTTCAGGCTCTTCTCAAAGAAATTTTGTAAAGATCCTGTAACAGACAGGAAAAAAGTCATACTCTTTTACCTAAAAATTGTTGCATTATAGAATTAGAAAATTAATGTTGCATTAGGAATTTTTTGCAGGTCTCACTGTCTTTAAACCTCACATTTTAACCACCACTCGTAAAAGAATTAAAGAATAAAATAGAAATCAGAAGTGCTGTTCCCTGTCAGTGTAGGATTATATTACAATAAGGAGGAGCAAATGTTTTCCTCTGTTTAGGGCAGTTACAGAAGAACAAACATCGACAGTTTAAATTCCTGCCTCTGAGCAAAGTCTTTGCCTGGGGGGATATTCTTTCTTTTGGATGAAATGAGCACGATCCAAGCTGTAAAAGACAAAGTAAGCCAGGAAGAAATTTCAAGCAGATTCTCCAGATGAGTGAGAATGTAACAAATCCAGAGCCACTAAGGACTTCTTGGTTGTCATTATTCCACACTGTCTGGCATCTTCACAATGATGCATGCAATGCCCTGTCTGCCAGAGTTCATATTTTGTTCTCCCTTGCTGTTTTGCTATGTGTTGTTTAAAAAGAAAGAAATAACCTGTGAGTTATTCTAGGCTGGCTGTTTGAGAGGTGATAGTTGCATGTGACTAAATTTAAATGTTTATGTTCAAGATTTCCAAGACATTCTTTATACAACACAAGGAAGTCTTTCATATCACAAAAGAGCCGTGCCTCCCCAGTTTATTCAGAAGGAGGACTGGTGTGCACACACAGAGACATATCTGTGCAGGCAGATGGATATGTTGAATTATTCTAATACCTGCACTTGGTTAGCCATACACTCTGCATCCTGCAAGAATCTCTTCCAGTGAGAAGTGAATAAAAAATTACAACAATAGAAGCAGAAATGAGATCCTGGATATCATGTCTTCCCCCTCATAGTACAAGCTAGTTTCTTGTGTCATACCCTCTCCATCGTTAATATTCACCTTGAATTTGTATTGCTTCAGTACTGAGCCAAGTCTCATGCTGCAACGGGCAGTCCAAATAGCTCCTGTGTTTAGAAATGCTCCCTGTGACACATTTTATTCTGAAAACTTTTGATATCATTGCTATAGAAATGTCTGTATGGTTATATTATTTACCTGGTAGAAAAAAATGATGTGTCATATTCTTGAAAATATGTACAAGTGCTATAGGAGACCAAGTTACCCAATTCTTGTAGTTCTGACACGTATTTATAAAGGTGCAGCTTATGTAGCTTCCAGTTTTACATGTTGCCTTCTTCTGATATGATTTTAGGAGTCTAAGTACACCTGTGTGGCATGGGGGAGCCTCAGTGGCCAGTCTGAATCAATTAACATCTCTAGGCAGGAAGGTGTGGAGAGATTTTTGCTGCAATTCCAAATTCCTGCTGCAATTCCAAATTCCTATTGCAATTGTAACTGTAATTGATGGAGGTATTATCTGTATATTAGGTAGGAGAAATGGAAATAATTAATTTCCTTCTCTTTTAGCCCTTAAATCAACTCAATCCAGAGTCTGAAACAGGTGGAGATTATCAGACCTTGAACAGGTTTCATTTCAGGTAAATTAAAAGGAAATAAATAATTTTAGTATCTGATAACAAATTATTTGATAATTCTACATTTAAATGGAATCATAATAGAAATATAAATAATGCTTCTGTGACTAGCAGATGGTTTTGCCATGATGGATGTCATTAAAATAAATGATAGGAACACTTCTGCAAACAAATAGACATTAATTAAATCTTTATTACAAAGTGTGGTCTGTAGAAAAACATATTACACATGCCTGGTATGTTAAAAAGTGTTATTCCTCTCAATTAGTAATGTATTAAATACTAATCTTTTTTTTTGTTTTTTTTTGAGTGTAGCTAACTTAGAAAAATAATCTCCTGAATGTAGATCATTTCTTCATTAGCCTCTGGAGAAAATTATTCTCTCTCTGGGGATGAGTAATCTATATTCTTTCCTTTAGTCTGTAACTAGATTGTGTTTGCAAATACAATTGTATTAATAAGACTCCCACTTTCCCAGAGTCTTAGATAAGTTTAAATATAGCATTTTGGTAGTTCTCTGATGATGAATGTATCTATTGCTACAGGCACTCCAAGTCCAATTTTTCATAGCTATCCACATATAGTTATTCAGGAAAAATGTGTTCACTGTGTCCTGGGAGAGTTTAATGCATAATGAGTGCCATTTTCTTTTCAAATTAGGTAAATACCTGTGCAAAGCAAATTAGAACTGCAGCCAGCCATTTCTGTAAGCAATGTTTTCTTTTGCTTACACAATAATAATTGCATGTGTAACACAGAGGCATCATTACACTTATGTTGCATGTGCAGCTGCATGAGTCTTCATAAGAATATATGGAATAAACCCCTACTGTCCTGGAGTATTTTGATCCATCAGGCTGAGCATGGATCACTGCATTGCTGCTTCTTCTACCTGTAGAACATGTGCTCTGGAGGCTTTTGTCCCAAAAGATCATGTGATATATCAAATGACTGACAACAGCAGTAAAATATCCTGGAAATTGAAGTGAATCTGTAAAAAGAGTTTCTTGAGGTAACGATGGTGTCCCAGGGAACATTTGGTGTGAGAAGAGCCAAAATTTTAAAAGTGGGAAAAGAAAGGCTCTGAACCATAGGGGTTTGTTGTAAGTTTGTGGCATTTGTATTAAGACGTTTAATTCTCTTTTTCCTTTGTACGGAGGAAAGGAGCTATAGGGTGACTAAAGTTGAACAAGGGGAAACAGAATATATAAGATTGTAGGTGACCAACTTAGGGAGCAACTCCAATAGGGTCAATTTGCATTTCTTTCTATATCACATTTGTCAAAAGAAAGAAAAGAAAATCAAGACAGACTGAGACCTTTATTGGCTCATTTCTCCTACAGTAACTACCTTTGTACCAGTTCACAGGCTAACATCGTAAGCAAAGACATGTAATCCTTTTGCATTTTATGGCAAAGTACTGCATCCTAAATCTGGGGAGGCTCTTGATTGACCCAGATTCTTCTTTAACTTTGAGTAAAGGGGTATATTTATAGGTTCAGCATACAAAACTGCAACTTCATTCTAGAACTTGCTCTCATTGAGATCTCAATGTACCGCACTGCTAAGTGTCTTCAGCACAAAAATTTGATCTTCCCTTTCTCCCTGTCACTTTTAGAAAAATATGTCTAACTGACTAGGTAGAGAGCCAGGAACACACCCCTTCATTCCCAGAACCCTAATGCAGTTTTAAAAATGGGGAATATGCACTTTCTTTGTAAGTACTACAGAATGGGTGTGCAGCTGGCTATAATGATCTTGAGGAATTTAGTGGGTAAATTAAGTAGCAACTGTTGCTGCATTTTATATATTCAGTATTTTCACTAGGAATGTAGAAGATGGTGGAGGAAAAGCACTTCAGGCATTAGAAAGAAAGAGGTAATTAAAAGATTTAAAAGGATAGGATTAAAATTCAAAATGATTTTGAGACATTGACATGTGGGACTGAGACTGAAAGACTGAGTCTCTTAAACAAGATGAAAAGCCATTCTTCAACAGAAAATGCAATCCAATGCAGAACTTTGGCATTGAAGAAAACTGGAAAAACAGTGCACTGAGAGGGAAAGAGCTAGCATATGATCGAGCATGAGGTATTGGTGTCCCTTCTATTTGTGAGAAAATATAGAAAATGTTGGTTGCGTTAGTCAAACATCACATGTGGAACACAACAAAGAAATAATTGGCAGAGTGAAGCTGAATAGGAGATGTGGGCTCTTTACCAAAAAAAAGATTACGGAGGTGCAGATTTTCTCAATTTGTCCCATGTATTTCCATCAGTCTCAGAAAGATGAAGGAGTTCATGGTTTGTGAGACACCAAACTGTCTTTTTTCCCCTTCTTAAAATCTTTTCATTGTTTCACCTTGGTATAAAGGGAAAAAAATTTATAGTGAGAAGAATGAATCAATGAAACAACCTCCCCAGGGTCATGGTAGAGTCACCATCACTAGAGGTTTTCAAGATGCAACTGGACAGGGTGCTACATAATCTCATCTAAGCCCCCTTTCCCGTGAAAAGTTGGACCAGATGGTCTTCTGAGATCCTTCCAACCTAGGCTTTTCTATGAGTATATGAATTAATAGCTGTGCTACTCTATTTTTAATTTCACCCACTCCATGCCCAGCCTGAGATCTGAGAGCAGAATGGCCCATATGCTTTTGTGAGATTTTTTTTTCTCCTCAGTGTGCCTGTTTCTATATATTTCTGTTAGAGAAGACAGGTTGTGTGTGTATGTGTCACATATAAATTAAATTTTCTGTGACCCTTTATACATCAAGCTATCTGTCTCACAACTAAATCCCCATCCTGCTGTTGTCAGTTTTTCTCCTAATATCCATAGCAACAGTATTGTCTTGTCAATCAAATATTTCACAAGTTTTGAGGCCTGAAAGGATTATTAAACATATTCTCTGGCTCTGTGAAGGATATAAGCCCAAGACATTTGTCCTATTTCTCCTGTGATGAATCCAAAATGTGTATTTGTGAAATGTGCTTTCCACAAAAAAACACATGTATATAGCTTGTAAAGCTTAGGAGGATGGAGCATTCACCAAGACCACTGGTAGTTTTAGTCTACGTTAATTGTTTTCGTATATTTAAGAATTCGTGTCTTGTTTCTAATTTGAATTTATATGTTTTTTGCTTCTGGGCTCTGTTTCTTGCTATGTCTTTCCCCACTAAATTAAAGATCCCTTTACTACCTGGTATTTCTCCCCGTGGAGATATTTAAACTGTAATAGAGTCACCTCTTGATTGTCCTTTTTTAAGATAAACAGCTTGAGTTCTTTATGCCTGATTAAATAAGTCTTTCAGCACATAAAAAACCTAACAAATGAAAAGCAAAAAAATCTTCCTCTGTCTTCCTCAAACATCCCCAAAAAATTACATAGCTACTCAAAAGGGAGTACTTGTAAGAAAATATAATAATCTATACAACAGTAACTAGTTAGACTCCAAATACAGAAGATATCCCATTACGGGTGGTTCTTTAGAAGATGGCTGAAAGGAGAGGTATGAAACAAAGATGAAAATTTGGGATATAGACTTCTGATAATTAAAAAGAGGCTGAACTGCCTCTCTTCAGAGAAAAGGATGTAGTTATTGCTCAAAGAGTTGGTACAGAAAGGCCCAAGCATCGCTTATAGATGAGTAGTCACCATAAACAGAACAAATCATGCTGTTCAAAACTAGGGAAACTTCACCAATGAGGACCTGAATGTAACATTAAAAGAAATATCATAACTAAACAGTCATTCTGGGATTAGAAGGAATTGTCAATGAAGGCTGTGGAATTGTCATCAAAGGACTTATTCCAGCTTTACTATGAGCTTTCAAGATACTACAGCATGTTAGAAAACTACAGGGAATGATGGAAAACATGTAAGTTCCCTTTTGAAGACAGAAATCCATGCTTAGCTATTTTAGGCCACATCAAGAAAGTTTCCTTCATTTGGATATAAATAAAGATGTTGTAGCACCTAATGAGCATCAGTAAACCACAATAAAAGGCAGTGTTCCCAATTATCTGAAGTAACTTTTTTTTTTTTTTTTTTTAATTAAAACTGAGAAAATAAGCATCAGACTTGGGCAGTTATATCTGGGGGAAACTGCAGTTCCATGTTCTTATTATAGACTGGGAATATTGGGCTGAATCAGAACATATCTGACAGTGTCACAGTGGTGCCAGATCAACAACTTAAAAAACTGAAGCCACTTGTGGTCATTGTTCAGCAAGGATATGCTGCGAGTGCTAAGTACAAGTGAGATCCAGCTGGAAAGAAATTATAGGATGCAGGAAATGAATGCTGGATGTTCTTTCAGCATGGCTAGGGATGTGTCTTCCAACATCATGCTACTTTAATTCATTTCAGATTTTAATATAGTTGAGATTGGCTTCAGAAAATGGGAAATCCATGTGTCCATCCAACCCGTGGACATTTCTTAAAGGAATTTAAAAATAAAACAAAATGTGTATTTAATGTGGTACCTATCCCTTTCAGCAGGGAATCACAGCATAATGGTCTCCCACAGTGCAGGCTTGAGCACTATGTTAGACAATGGATGTGATAGGTCTCCTATCACATTCTTGGATCAAGACAAGGCACTGCAGGGATGGGGACTGTTTTTCTTTAAGTGGAGAAATTTATATTTGGACAACTTAGGGTCAAATATTTATCTGGCTATGAATGTCTTGGCTACCAAGAATGAAGTAAGCTATTTTTTTGCTAAAGCCAGGGGATCCTGCAACAAAAAGAGGAATATTTTCTTTAATATATATGAACCAACCCAAAAGTTGAACTCAGTTGATTGTGGTACACCTAAATGAATTGCTGTTGGTTTAAATATAGCATGTAGAGTGGTATCTACATTTTTTTCCTTCCCAGGCCATGAGACCCCACTGTAAAGCTACTACAGCCAAGTGTGTCATCTTCAAAGACCTGAAGACAAGATGAAGAGATAAAGACCTCTATAACTTTATTTTCTATGTCAGTGCTGAAGTCACCAATAATTCACCATCTCTGTCAATATCTGGTCAGTCCTCTTCAGCCACACATCACTCTGAAGGAGATAGCGAGCTTGGCTGGATGTTGTTTTAAAGACTACGTGAGCATTTCTGCTTTCTTTATCCCTGTGACTGAAAAACATTCACTAGTTCTTCACCTCTTGCTGCTTCCTTTTCAAATCTTGCATCTAAATCAAATTTATAACAGAAGACCAAAGGCAAAATATTACTATTATTATTATCAATATTTTTTGCTTTTGTTATTGCAAAATCATATTGTTTAGGAAACATTTTCAGAAGAACCAGAAAGAGCCTAATCTAAAGTCAACATCACTTCTAAACTCACCAATGCTTTTATTTGAGGTGAAATAACTTGCCTGAAAACAGGAGGAATAAAATAGTTTAAAATCCCAGAAAATGAATAGTTTCTGTATGGTACTCCATACAGAAAACAAGTTCTACCTCTCTGACTTGTATACCTCAGCAATTAAACCCAAAATAAGTGACTCTGTGCATGGCATGTCATCTCTTTATGCATGACAGGACTCCTTCCATCTTCTACATTCTGGGTACTTGTCATATTTGGTGAAAAACTTGTTTTCCTACTTAGGAAACATCAAGAAAAAATATTGTTGGGTGCGTGTATGTTGGGGTTGTGAAGTAAGGTGAATCTGACAAAATCTAATCTCCCTGAAACAAATTAGAACATTTTTTTTCGTTGTTATTTTTTAGGTAATTAACGGGTCTCAGTTGTCTGCAGCAGTGGTTATAGCAATTAGTTCAGCTTAGCACAAGTCTCTAATTTCATACATCAATAAATGTTAGATCAGGGCACGATCACTATCAAGCGTAGTCATTGTTTACAGCATATTCATCTTCATAAGTGCTTGACTATAAACTGAATATCTTTCCATTGAGGTTTGCTTTAAAATATCCATCAGTATGCCTTAGAAATGCTGGGAAATACTGAAGGGAGAAAAAGCAATAGATCTTCTACAAAATTGAAGAACAAAATGTCAGTGTAAGACATTCATCTTCTTTACTACTTAAGTACCTACATGAAATAGAAACTCTGTGGTGCGAGGTCTTGTAGAAGCTGAGTGAGAAATGTTTTTGTCCTGAAGAAGCTGCTGTTTGGAGGGTACAAGGTGGGGTTAAACACAGGAGATGTGTGAAGATTGGTGAAGGTCTGGGAGAAAAAAGAATTTCACAGGAAGTTATCGGTGAAAACAGGAATGCAAATCAGGTGTTCACCTACAAACCATTAAGAGACAGGATAATTTGGTGTCCAGTCCTACAGGAAAGCTGTGAGGGAGGAAATCTGAGGGAACTGTCACTTCGCCTTCCTAACAGAGGACCTTGTCTTGTCTATGTCCTCTACCGGGACAAGATAGTGACTCTACCAGTCTTCCCTGTGAAGGGGTAGTGAGGATAAATCTACTTCAGCATGGGAAAAACGCCTATTGAAGGTAATGAAACACCATGCAAATACATTAATTTCTGTAATGAGGTTTGCTCTTGGGTCCTTGATAGTCGTAGCCCTAATAGAACACACCCAAGAAAGAACTTTGTACTATGAGCATATATCATTCAGTGGGAGTACTGCTGCAGACTATACTGGCAGGATTTATTTATTTTTACATTGTCTGGATCAAAAATGAATGTAAAACTGTGTAGGGAGGATTCAGACATTTGTTTTTATGGGACAGGAAGAATATCCAGTGTTTAAGGAGGTAGTTGTTAACAATAAATAAGACTTTGAGTACATTTTTCACAAAATGGTTCTGACTCCCACAGTTTTGCTGTTTCACATTGAAGACAGTAGTTCAGCGTTGTTTCTCAATTTTCTAATATGCCTAAAAAGTGTCCTAACAAATGTGTGAAGTACATTTGAAGACAATCAGACATCTATCTCTCCTGAGTTCATTAGATTTAGGCAACAAAACACATTGGATGTTTCGATAGGTTCCTACTCCATACAGCTGTATTAGGAAAGTTATTCATTACCAGAAGAGGCACTAGGAAAGAGGAAACAGAAAACGCTTATGAGCACATGATTTCCTCTTTCTCCTCCCCCAGTTGAGGAAAAAACGGTTAAGCTGACATTTGTCATAATGCATTATGGCAGGTGAATTAGGCAAAGAGTTAATTAAAATCTGAAAGTTAATTAATGAGATCCACTGCGCATTAAAGATCATTAAGCCATCTGAAAAGAGTAATTAGAGACCAGAAACTGGTGTGTTTTATTCTCCTGGGTGTTTTGCTGACACACCACATAAGTCATTCAATGTTAAGCGAATAATCCACTGATCTCCATATTTACTGTGATTATTACATAATTGTGGCAAATTAAGCTGTAGCAGGGAAATTCCTCTTTCTAACAGATTTCCTCCCAACCACCCATTCATCTGTCTCTTTATCTGGCTCCGTATGTCCCTTAATTAAGTCATTTGTGATAATAATTATTTCCAAACACCATTTTAACTAGTTGCTTTCACCCAGTGTACAAGTTGGTTTTTTTTCAAATCACCTCAGAGGACAGAGCATGAGGCTCAAGACTTCTGTCTTATCATGCTGCTGGCACTATCATGTTGTGTGGCCATGGGCAAAGTCAGCTCACATCAATTCCCAACCAGTTGTAAATTGATACTATAAACTTTTGCGACAAGACCTGTCTGATGGCTGGGATGTCAGTCAGGAGTCACAATAAACATGGATAGGGATAACTCTGAGGAAATGGTTAGTACTCAGCCAATAATGCCTCTTGCCATTTTCTAAGAAGCAGGTCCTTAGAAATTTCCAGGCTTAAATTAGCATTGATTGCAACTGCTACTGCTGAAAAATGCACGGTGGGTTGACATTTCTCTCTCTGCTTGCACTAATTCACCCTAGATTTTTGTCAGGGAAGCCTTTGAGAAAGCAGTTTGTGGTTGCCTTCACACACTGGCATGGCAAATGCGCAAGTGGGGACCTGCAGCTCACTTTCAGATTCATTAGGTTTTCCCTGATTGTTATTTGTGCTGCCTTTATTCATAAACACTCTGGAAGAACATTGTTTGTTTCACTTTAAGCTTGACATTTTATGTCTTGCATTCACCATCTGAGAGCACTGTTCCTCTTTTCCTTTATAGGACCCCTTAATGAGCCTGCATTTCACAAACCCATTTTTCCACATCTCTCCTCCACCTCCTTACCCCATCCAGACTCTACACCTTCCCTCTTCTCAACCTTGCTCTCTCCTTCACCTCCAGCCTTTTCAAGCTGTTACCTTTCTAAATCTGTACTGCACTCCCAAATCTGCCAGATGTTTTCCATCCAGCAGTACTCCAGGTCAGGGGCTGTTGGCTGCAGGACTCTGAAGTTGCTCATTTCACATTTAGCTTCAATCACTTATCTCAGGGCTTCTGCAATGAATGAGGTAGTTGCTTCCTGCTTTTTCTTAATCTAAAGATCTCTTCAGAAATCAAATTAATAGTCAACAGACACCACACCTTTATATCTTAAACTGGTGCTTAAAGTAAATAAAAGTTGGAGAAAAAAATTAAGCAACATATTTTAGCACTCTCTGCTTATGTAGCAAACACCAGGACAGTCTCTGCTCACTGTCAGTTTCAGGAAATGTTTTTAATTTTTTCTTGTAGAAAAGCTAAGAGTTCAAAATGATTGCTGTCTTCATTATAAACCAATGATTTCTTAATTTCAAAAAAACCCCACTTACCTCCTATAAACATTCCACTGGCAATTCAGTACTCTGAAAAGCAAACGTAACCCTGAGGTCAGCTGTGTCTTTCTTTGGTGACTTTTCAAGGATTTTTTTTTTGTTTGTTTGTTTTTCATTGAACCAAAACACCTTGTGAATCATCAGCTGTTCACAACCCATTTCTTATAAATACTCCCGATGTTTTATTTGGAATCAAATCTATTTGCCTTCCAAGTGTACCTGCTTCTCTTTTACTTTCTTCTCTTCTCCTGTCTTACTTCTCTCTTTTTTTTTTTTCTTTAACTCATAGATGGCTCAAAGCATGAATTAGTTATAATCTTCTCATGTCTCACATCTTTACTTATCTAATGGAGGCACAGCTCTTCCCAAGTGCAATGGTTTGTAAACAGCGCCAATTAGACTTCTGTTCTGCTCCAAGCCTGGGACAGAGCAGAGAGAGATGTGCTGCATT
>JAOXJK010000012.1:156776740-156820773 GCA_025774025.1 Xenus cinereus
AGAATAAATTTCCAGATTTACCCCCCAGAATAGCTCTGAGTGCATGTAAAATATGAGCAATGTTCTATATTGAAGACTGCAATGAATTTCTAACAATCTGGGCTACGACTTTGATGAAGATCTTTTTATTTGACTTGGACTTTTCTTCTACTTTCTGATGTTTTTTCTCTTTCTTCTCTCTTTTTTCTTTTTTTTTTCATGTTCAGATTATAAAGGAAAAGGACAAGCTTGGCTCTGATCCCTGTCTTCCTTTCCTCAAAGCAAAAGCCTGAATATTTCCTGAGTTTAGAGGAACTAAACAGTCTTAAATATAAAACATCTTACTTCTGCCAAGACAATTTTGACTACAGATAAAAGTTCTTTAACTGACAAGACAAATGTTGAAGACAAAGGCAGGGAGAGTTCAATGTAACGAGGAGGTTGCAGCAGCCAAAGGGACTTGCTGAAGCGCTGTAGGAAACAGGTTACCGGGATTGGTTCCAGAGAACTTTCTTTTTTTATCTGAATTCACATTAGTTGGCAGTCCCAAATTTGGCTTTGCCTTCCAACCCCACAAGCAAGACCATAGTTATGTTTATACATCTGTGAGATTTGTGTTCCCTGTCCAAGAGCAAAACCATAAGTTTTGTACCCAGATTTTGCATAATGAAATCATTTTTATGGCACAGAAACTTTTGGTATTATTAATCTGTATCTTCCTCCTCTGTTCACCTCCTCCCTTCCCACTTCTATCTCCGCATCAGGCTGCTAAGTGGTCTGTGTAACAGTCTTCTAAAGGTGTTGCTAATGAACTAATACACCAATAACACACACATTTTAAAGGAGGAAAAGAGATGGGAGCAGGAGGAGACACAAAGAGACTCCCCCAGTTTAGCTGCTAAACATGGGCTCAAAGGCTGTGAAATTACTATTTTAATCACATTTAGTCATTGTCTTTACTATAAGGATAGCTATGGTGAGGACAGGAGGGAAGAGCAAGGGAAATTTGTAAGTATTTTCACTGTCTAGGCTTTATTTCAAGAAAGGAAGGCAGACATTTAATTCATTGTCAGGGAAATAAAACATTTCCTATTGACCCAATGGCTTCCTTAAATCTCCCCGAAAGAAGGTATACAGCAAAAATTTTAGTTTACAGCACTGTTGTACTAAGCTTTCATGACATAGTGCTATGTACACACAGTTTCATTCACTGGTCATTAGGAAAAGTACCCACGAAGAAGCAAAAAAAACCCGAAAACGTCTGGGACACCCTTAAAACACAGCAAAGGTTATTTGCCTGATGGTTTTTGATATAAATACAGCCAGAAAAGGAGGAACTCCTGCTTAAACCTTAAATCTTGGCTGGTTTTAGGACTACTTCAAGCGGCACATCTCTGGTTTTAAATGCTGCCCCCAAATTCCTGGAGGGTGAGATCTCACGTGTCGGGTTCAGGTTATAAGCAATCTGGAGACCCAAGTGTTAAGGACTTTTTAAAGTTCAAGAGTGGATTGAAGTACCCATGTAGGCATAATCCCAGAGAAAATCCTTACGCTGGGAATGATCGCTATCCCTGCTCCAGCTAAAGCCCAAAGGTTTTGTAGCAGAGTGCAGCAAGTTCTTTTATCATCTTTGATGGGAGCTCAGCTCCTACTCTTTCTCTCACTCAGCATCTTCCCAGAGGGATTCACAGTTTAAAAAGTTCACCACTGAGATGGGCTATTTTACACTATGTGATAAGACAATATCTGCGAGATGGAGCCAACAGCTAGATGAAGGCGTTCAAACCTCCATTTCAAAGTGTAAATAACAATTCAGAGCTACAAGAAACAAAAGAGCTATATGCGGGAAAACAATATTCAAAGTGCTAACATAAAAATAATGAATGTAGGGAAAGTGAAATTAGAAGCTAAAGGAAAACCTGAGGGAAATATAGCAAGGAACTATAAAAAGGATGGGAGATCACATTTAAAATAAAATAGACAGCATTTAAAAATAGTTTAAAGCTCCTAGAAATTGGTGGGAGAAAAACATGATGATGGTAGGAAAAAAAAAAAAGGAAAGTGATAACACCAAGTAGGAGCTGTGGGCATAAAATTAATGTATTACAAGTAATTATATGCTTACACTCAACGTAGAAAGGAGGCCCATTTCACAAATGATAACACATACTTAAAGAATCTTCCCCATTGTAACTCCACTGAGGTCATGGACCGAAAATTGTGTTCTGCATGCAATTGCAAGTGGGATAATGAAGTTGCAAGGCATGGTTTAAAACTCCTCCTTCCACCTCCTGTGAAGGTGTCCTAGACGACATTGTCTATCCTGCCGCATGGTGCCTAGCAGAATTTTCAGTGTTCAGTAATGATGGATTTGGCTTGGTAGAAATAAAAGGTAAGATAAGTTTGAGTAACCAGCACTCGTCTGGGATCAAGTCTGAAACACCCAGATGTACATTTACACATAAATAGTCATCATGTTAATTATTGTGCACTTTAACTCCAGCTCTATTGTCATTATTTCTTCATTTGGTGAAACTTTTAATGTCAAAACAACCCATGGTCCAGCTTTGACAGAGACATTTGACAGAACAGCAGAGAGATGAAGAGTTGAAAACATGTATCTGTTTTCCTTTTTCTCTTTTCTATCTTCCTTGCTTCAGTTATTCCTTTTTGTGTCCCATGTTTGCAAGTAACTACTGACTGTTTATCCAGGAGAACTCAGATGTCTCCCACTGGATTTGTTCTTTGCAGAGCTGAGAAACATTCCTTCCAGATGGATGGAAACTACTTTGGCAAGATGCTTTTTCTCAAGAGAGAAATCTGGAAACTTTTTCTGTTCACTTAGTACTTGTAAAGACCAAGAACTAAATACTAAATGTAAGACTCCTGACTGAAGCACTGGTCCAATATCTCTGAAAGGCAGAAATTCAAGTGCTGAATTCAAATTTCAAGAGAACCATAGACTCTCCTATGTATTGTCAAGGTACTTTCATGCACCTTTGTGAGTTCAGGAGCAGGTAAAACTTATGTGGTAACTACCAAAGCAGGTGCCTTTACATTCATTGTACTTTTGGAAAGCTCTGTTCAAAATGAGATGATAAAATGACATAAATTAATTTTGTAAGATATTTGACATGCAATAACAGGGCTGTAGCTGTAAAAAGTATGGAAGAAATCTAGGAAGATGGCTATGTTGACAGAGCAATCTTCCACTAAAAATGCTGCAGGGTCAAAGAATCCTAAGGACTGGAGAATGTATAATTTATGTCATGGATTAGTGATGACCTTCCTTGTCATAAACAATAACTTAAATAAACTTCATCAGCACAGTCTTCCAAACTCATAATCTTATTGGACACCATTGACAGTCAACAACCAAAAATGAAATGACTGAGAATTGGCTGGAGAAGTGGACCACGTGGAAAATCTAGTCTGTTAAAAAGTGACAGGTCAGACTGATAAGAAAAAGTCAGAAACCTGTCAAATACGTCAAAGCCAAACTCAACATATCCAAATTAATCTTTACCAGTGATCACTGCATGATCACTTCTACGGCCATGACTCACTGACTCAGGAGTCATGTTGTTTTAAATGCTGTCTGTGCCTTCCTTGCATTTGTCACTTTGACAACAATTTAGATTAGATTAAACATGAATTAATATACAAGAAGTCCAGGAAATCATTAGGTACGAAGTGTTTCTGGTGTACAGGATTAATTTAAGGAGCAGCAGTGTATGTGCCAATATAATTAACAAAGTAATGCCATAATGCCAGTTAGTACTTTCCTCGAGTGAGAATTTTATGCTGCTGCATTTCAGCGTGGAAAAACTAATTTACTGCGTGTCTGCAACAAGCAACAATAAAGCTCATGTTTGTTTACGAATAAATCTTCCAAGGAAATTAAATGCTTGGGAAATTGCAGGTAATGCTCTTCCATTGTTGAATGCACATTGAGGGCTGTGATTTAGAGATTACCGCGGCCTTGCAAAAATAGCACTCAGAGTGGAGCAAGAGTTAATCAGCTACAGCAATAATTGAAGCCTCATCTCTGCATCAGGGCTTGAGGTAGTATGAGATTGTTAGAAAATACTGAAAGGTCATTGCTCCTTAATAGTCACAGGCCATGGGCCATGGCAGGGTTCAGGAGGTAATGCTGGAAATAAGAAGCAAAACATGAATGCATAAACTGCTGAGATTCTGTATATTTCTCATGTAGGCAAGCACCTTGGCAAAAAATCCTCCCTTAAATAAGAGGATAGAAAAGCCTTTCAAATATTGACCAGGAGACAGAACCTCCTTTCTCCAAATCTATAAGGACCTTCTCTTCTCAACATAGGAGCCAAACCTCCCCCAGTGATGCATGACAAAGTTTTCCAAAACCACTCCTGCTGAGGTGCCATGAGACAGTCAGAAATGAGAACTCTGGAGAAAGTACCTGCCTTAGGACTGAAGGTTGTCATTTGTGGGTCTTGGGGACTAATAACATTAATTCCTGTATGGAATTATAGAATTGTTTTGGTTGGAAAAGACCCTTAAGATCATCAAGTCCAACCATTAATCAAACACTGCCAAGTTACCACTAAACCATGTCCCTCAGCACCACATCTACATGTCTTTTAAATACCTCCAGGGATGGTGACTCTGGCACTTCCCTGGGCAGCATGTTCCAATGCTTGATAACCTTTTTGGTGGACAATTTTTTCCTGATATCCATCCTAAACCTCCCTTGGCACAACTTGAGGCTATTTCCTCTTGTCCTATTGCTTGTTACTTGGGAGAAGAGACCGACTTCCCCCTCACCACACCCTCCTTTCAGGTAGTTGTAGAGAGTGATAATGTCTCCTCTCAGCCTCCTTTTCTCCAGGCTGAACAACCCCAGCTCCCTCAACCACTCCTTACAAAACTTGTTCCCCAGACCCCTCACCAGCTTTATTGCCCTTCTCTGAAAAGCACACTCTCTATTCTTTTGAAAAACTGAGCTCCTTTTTAAGGACATCAGGTTCTGAGGCTGCTTCTTATTCCTGTGCTAGGGACAGTTTCTTGATATTGCATTCAGCAGTTACTAAAAAAAAAAAACAACAAAAAACCTCCTAGACTCCTTGCAGGGCCCAAGAGGTAGCATTCCCTTCTAGAGTAGATGTGATCACTTATGGGGCAATATCACACTTCTGTTTGGAGTTTTTCTCCCTGTCTCTCTCATACAATGAAATTTTTATTTATCCTCTGCACAGTGAAGAAATTCTCTTCTTTTTCAAGTGGGGATTAGCAAGCTCTCATGGATCAAACTCTTATCTCTCCCTGAGTGCTCCAAATTTTAGACCACCTGATAAGTAGCAGGGTTTTTTCTCCCTGTATGGTATAAATGGATGAGAACCACAAATGTACTTTACAAAATGTCTCATCCTGTTGTTACCTGTTAAACAGGTTTTGAGAATGCACAACTGAAAAACTTAAGTGGAAGAAACCCTTCTTCCCGGAATACAATTTTGCCTCGGTGTTCAAACTGGGGTACACATATCTGAGAAAATCCTAGGAAATTCCTTCTGCAATATTACTACAAGCAACATCCTAAAAAATGCAACCAAAGAAATACCAGGTTGTTTTATCTTAATAGAATCCTTCTTCTAAAAATAAAATAAGCAGTCTAACCCTTTTGTCTTTCTTCTGTGATTGATTGGCTTCGCACACTCCCATTCCCAAGAGTTTGTAGGAGCTGTTCTACCCTCTCTTACTTTCGCACTTCATGCAGCCAGCAACTTCCCAGTTCAATACCCCGTCTCATAGATTTTGTTGCCAAGATGTGTTACTTACTCTTTTATCCTGATGGTAATGCCAATACCTCAGTACTCTGATGGATTTATAGAACAGGCTGCACAGAGCAAAGCTCCCTTGGCAACTATTGGGCCAAGTTCTTTTCCATTCTTTGGTGGAATAACAACATCTAAGATAAGCTTAGGCACCCGAACCCCTCTTTGGCTCTTGCCCCAAGTCCCACTGCAACCAGGAATGAAGACAGGTTGGCAAATTTTCTCCTGAATGACTTGCCCAAGAACACAGAAGTTTGTGGTGGAAAAAAGTCCCATTGTCTGAAGCACATACATGCATGTCACATTAACCACTCAGCCAATCTTCCTACAACCTTTGGAAGGAAATTGAATTAGCACATGGAAGGGTTCCTTAAAATAACTGCTCTTTTGCAAGGAGACTCTGAATTCCCTCTCGCAGCAAGTCAGCCTCCAATGTCACCTCCCTCCTGCTCTCCTGTGGTTCAAATGACTGTGCTATTCCTGGAAGAGATGTCTCGCCATGAAACCACAGGTTCATATCCTACAGAATGTTGAAGACTCTTGTGGAGCAACTCTCTTAATTATTATTCACTCTAAGCATTTAAGAGAAAGTTATAGGTATTTATAGAATGTGAATGGTAGCAGATAGTGCATACTGATTCTTCAGTGGTTTCTATTGTGGCTCTGTGAAGCTGCTTTACCTGTATATTGCAATTAAGGCAGAAATCACCACTGTAGAAGCTTCACGGTTACAGTGCCAACATCTATGGAACATTCTCAAGGAAACATAAAAAAATTCATCTTATGCCCTTTTTAAAACAGGCAATCCTACTTAATATGCCCAGAGACAGCAGAGCTCTGCCTGGGATTAAATCTATGGCTATGAGTATACTTGCTGTTTTTTCCTCTCCTTTTTTCCAAAGAACATTGCCAAATTCAGAGAGGAAAAAGTCTCATAATACTTCTATCTATTACCAAGGAGAAAAGAGAATCCCATTTTTTATGGAAATGTATCTCATTTAATACACCTGGAATCTATTGCTAATGTTTCAAATTAGGAAGATTAGGAAGCATTAAAAAAAATGCAACAAGGTGAAGGAAAAAAAAAAAGTCAATGAAGAAATGCTATGGAAAGGAAATTACGCCAAATGTTACCTTTTACTTGTTAAAGCCAAATAAAGTGTCTATTTAACAACCTTTGCTCCTCGTGCCGTGTTTGGACAGATGAAAACAAACTTTTTCCTCACACAAATGAGGCGAATAAAACTGCAGAGCTCTCAGTAAAGTTGGACTGAAGTTTTCAAAGGATTAAAATATCTAAAGCAACCCTTTTAGACAAGTAGTTCTGTAGTTTGAAAACCACAAATGGAAAATATATATTTTGCCTAGAGTATACATATTTCTTCTAGGGCATCCTGTGCAGTGGTCATTAGTTTGCTTGATGGTGCAGGCATAGGATATTTGAGGATGAGAATAGTATTTTAATCATAATAACATTCCTGCCTATCGTGATTCTGGTCTTACACAGACATAATTAGCTTGGGTAGCTGAGTTTCTCAAGTGACTAGCACCTGTTATTACCAGATAAATGAAAGTAAGGGAGTCCTTGCAGTTGTATCAATTATTTACAATTCTTAATTACTCTTATTACAACCATTCTTTCTTGTTATAGCACCACAGATATACACAGCACACACAAAAATTTGATTTTAAGCCATTTCTAAGATGTTAATGATGTAAAGCAATATGCTGTCTTCTGAGATGCTGGTCAGGTTTATTCTTAATTTCCTCACTATATTGCTGCAAAATCTGGCACTGCCTCTCTCCTTAGGAAAGTTGCCATGAACCAAGAGAACTAAGGGGTCCTCAGGAATTAAGAATAGATTTTAGAACACACATGGAATCAATAGCACTCCAAAAATTCATTCAAGGAAATAATTTCACGCTCTGCATTTATTACTGTTGCAGGAGTTGTGCACTGGGTGTGGCTTAAGCTCATCTATAATGTTCGAATGATAAAATTCACAAGTCTCTAGTCATTCTGAATGCGTACAAAGAGTGGTGATGTGTGAAATCAGTGTTCATACGGGGTACACCTCAAGCGGGCAAGCTCACGGTGCTGTTTCTGCTTGCAATGGATAAGTTCTGCCTAAAAATCTGTGGTCTCACAGAAAGATTCTGGTGCAACGTATGAGTCCCTGCAAAAGGAGCTCATGAACCATCTCTGCTCCTACCTGCTGCTTTGCAGATAGTTTATCCCATGGCATGAACCCCTCGGAGGCACCTTACTGCTTGCCAACTTCACTTCTTAATTTATGTTCAACACTTCCCAAATCGATAGTAATGAGCTTAAGAAGTTGTCAGTGAAAGAAACAAGCAAACTGTGTTTCTGTATCACTGCCAAGATAAAATGGTGATGTGCATGTTAAGAAAAAAAAAAAATCTAGGTAGATATATAGAGGGAATTAAATACATAATTTAAGAGAAAACATTCTTGGAGAAAAAAAAAAGCACTGAGACTGAGTGCTCATTATTTCTACTTCATTAAAAAGTAATTGTTACATTTTACTATTCTTATAGCTGAAGATTTTAAAGCACTTCACAAGCATTAGCAAATTAACTTTCCCAGCATCCCAGGCAGAAAGTTAAGGCTTATTATCTGCACTATATGGATGGAGAAAGAGACTGTAGACTCTTTCTTGGAACTCTTCTTGTACAAAAAGCTCCATATATATCCATGGAAATCATCATATATAGAATCAGAATCATTTAGGTTGGAAATCATTTAGGTTGGAAAAGACCCTTAAGATCATCAAGTCCAACCATTAACCAAGCACTGCCAAGGTACTACTAAACCATGCTCCTCAGCACCACATCTACATTAAACACCTTCAGGGGTGGTGATTCCACCACTTCCCTGGGCAGCATGTTCCAATGCTTGATAACCTTTTTGGTGAATAAGTTTTTCCTAATATCCATCCTAAACCTCCCTTGACACAACTTGAGGCTATTTCCTCTTGTCCTATTGCTTGTTACTTGGGAGAAGAGACCTACCTCCCCTCACTACGACCTCCGTTCAGGGAGTTGTAGAGAGCGATAAGCTCTCCCCTCAGCCTCCTTTTCTCCAGACTGAACAACCCCAGCTCCCTCAGCTGCTCCTCATAAGACTTGTTCTCCAGAACCCTCAACAGCTTCATTGCTCTTCTCTGGACACGCTCCAGCACCTCAATGTCTTTCTTGTAACAAGGGGCCCAAAACTGAGCACAGTATTCAAGGTTTGGCCCCACCAGTGTTAAATACGGGGGGCAATCGCTGCCCTAGTTGAAATATAGTTATCTTTGTTACAAACCAAGATGCCATAAGACTTGTTTTGTGATCTTGCACTACTGAGAAGGTAGTTTTGGCAATAGTTTTTAAAGTAAAGAGAACTGAAACAGATAAGGCTTTTTAAATCTTTGTTTCCGTTTGTCTGAAATTTTAAGTATTCATCCCCCGTATTTGAAGATCACTCTCTAAATTTTGAGAACTAGAAATATCTTTCAGTTCTTAATTTACTTCTCTAGAAGTATAATTTGTATGTGGGATAATTTTTTTTTCATTTTTTCAGGACAATTTTGACTGACTAACTTTATATGTGTATGTAAAATAATCACTGGCTATAAGCCACTGTTGCCAGAAAATGCAGAATAATTAAACATTTTTTCCCTTGAAAATCTTTAGGTTTTTCCAACAAGTTGCAAAAAAAACCTGTTACTGAAAGTTACTGAAAAGTTGCAAAATATTGTATTTTATCGAAATTCTAATTTTCTGTCAAACTTCTGACATAAAATACTTAACTATCTCTGTCAAGGACATTGGTTAGTCTTGGCACATGTATGGGTTGTGCACAACTTCACTGAGCAGCAGTAAGACTTTCTGCAGTAGTTACACTGCAGAGGCCAGAGACGACTTCTTCACGCTTATAATACTGTACTTTTAAATGCAGGATCACACTTTCACATGTTGAAGCAAAGATAATCTAAAAAAAATGAATTCCTACCTCTATCCTCCAGCTTGGAGCAGCAGGGGAGAATTTTGCTCATCTTCAGCATCCCTTTAGGTATTAAAAGTAAATAAGAAATAAATAAGATGCCCTACGAGGCTAACCTGAACAAAGATTTTTTTTTATGATAGTTATTATTAACCAAACAAGTCTGCTATTGGGGAAGATGCTATCTATGAATAATAAAAGGTCTCCTTTTGTATTCAATTTCTAGATGCCTTGTGATTAAATGGAGGTTGTTCATGAAATAATAATAAAAAAACGCTGACATTGTAAATCAACCAGAACCAATCTTCTGCTTTCCCAGGCATTACTGTAAGAAAATTAATTCTCTGCACCCGAGAACAAGCCCTCTATCTCAAAGTAAATTGATAAACTGTGTTTCAGCTCCCGTGTAATTAGGAATAATGGTTCCCATTCTTTTGCGTGAGTGGCAGAAGTAGGACTGATGAGTTACCATTGTCTGCTGGTGAGATATGTGCCTTGTATTATCACCAGCTTGTACTTCTTTGCCATATGAACTCTCATACAGCATACAAGCAGCATCTTTTTGGCTGGCCTTTTTTGAGAGCACTTGAGCTTCATCAGCCTCTGCAATTCCCTTGGCTGTGACACAAGCGAGAGCGCTGTGCTGGTCACATCATGGAAGAGGCCTTCTGTCTTGGACATCAAGATGTGGTTAGAAGGCATGGCCACAGAGGAACAGCAAGGTGTTGCTATCTCCTTTTCACTGTATGCCATGCGACCCCCATGCAAAGATGTGTTGGACAGGGAAATTAAAGAAAATTAAATAAAACCTGTAATCTTGTCCCTATGTTAATGGGGCAGGAGAAGGAATATGGCCCTATGCTGCCAATGCATAAATCCTGGCTGACCTGAGATGGAAAAGTGAGCGCTGTGTTCTCAGAAATTGATGCTGATTTCTGGGATTTACATGCATGAATATTGAGGCAGATGCTGAGGGATCAAGTTTAACTGTATCTCCTCTTCAGTGTTATCCCCACCACAATGTTTGCAGCTCACACGATATGGGACACTGACCAAAGGAACTTGGCTGATTCTTCAGGTGAAGTTTCATGAGCCCCTGTGGTACGTGCTTACTTCATGCATTTCATCTGAAAATTTAGGAAAAGCAATCAAATTTTGCCCAACATAACTCTTTCTTTACAAACCCAGGCAGCTTTCCCTCTATATATATCTGTTCTTCAGAAGGCTATTTGAGCAATCAAAAATAGAGGACTTTCATTATTCTAGAAATGAAAGCTTAGCATCTGAGGAACATACGGTAACAAAATCTATGGGAAAACTATGAATTCTAAATAAGATTGAGATTGTAAATCTTCACTAAACCATTCACTTAGCTAGTAAATTCCAGCATGAGCACAGGGAGTTTGGACTGGGTCTTTATGTTTTAGATTCTTTGTAATATGGTAAAGTACATTTATGGAACTTCTTAAATCCACAGAGGCCTTGTATGTAGTAAAAGGAATTGCTGTAAAACTTCAAGGCATATTTCTTACTACCTGTTGCTACTATTTTTCAACCCATTTTTTTTTGCTGATTTCCAAATATTTTCCACTAGAGTTTGTATCCCTTGAAGGATATAGATTGTCACATGGCAAAATAAAACTCAAAATACGCTGCACTTTTTTAATGTTAGTCCCAGTAGTCATCTTTAGATATAGACTCTTAGAAGGCGTCAGCCAAAGTCTGCAAAAAATATTTGCAAACCACTGCTAATTAACTATGAAAATTTTGTTGTAAATAAATGGATATTCGTGGGTTTATTCTTGTTTTCATATGTGACTGAAAAAAAGAATTTCATATTATTATAAACCAACTAAAGACCAATTATTCTTATAGACGCATCAAAAAAAGTTATAAAAATAACCTTTCAAACCAATTTGTATGTGGACTGGGATAGTACGAGACCCTTGTAGTTTATGAGACTCACCAAGCTTCAGACTATGCAGAAAAAGTGATTGTCCCACTATATTCAGCATTGGTGCAGTCTCACCTCCAGTACTGAGCTCCACAATATAAGAAGGATATGAAAATATTAGAATGCGTCCAAAGAAAAACAGCAAAGGTGGTGAAAGGACTAGTCAGCATGACTTACGAGAACTGGCTGATGATATTAGATTTATTCACCTTAGAGAAGAGGAGACTGAAGGGTGAAGTCATTGCTGTCTACAACTTTCTCATGAGGGGTAGCAGAGAGGGAGGTGCTGACCTCTTCAGTGAGAGGACACAAGGGAATGGCTTAAAGGTACATCAGGGAAAGTTCAGATTGGCTATTAGGAAAAAGGTCTTCAGTGAGAACTTGATCAAGCACTGAAACAAGCTCCACAGGAAAACGTTTATCACCTCAAGCCCGTCAGTGTTCAAGAAGTGTTTGGACAACAGTCTTAGATGTATTGTTTAACTTTTAGGTTGCCTTGTGTGATGTCAGGAGTTGGACTTAATGATCCTCATGGGTCCCTTCCAATTCAGGATGTTCTACGAAATATTGTATGAGATCTTCATCCTAAGTGGCTACATATGTTTCTGTTGTGAATCTGCAATTCTAGTATGTTCTTCGAAACCTTCGGCATTTTTGCTGCTGAAGGTATTAGATGGACTGAGCTTTCCTGCAAATCAGAATATTAGCAGGCCTTCATAATTTCAAAGCCTTCTATTCACTCATGAAAATGCTGTAGGATTGCAACCGTAATTCTGCCCAATGCTGGCATCGAAATAAGCAAAGTCAGCAGCAGATTGGAGTGGAGAGACAACTGAGAACAGCTTTTTAAATACATCTGTGCTGTAATTTGTCTCACTTTCCATTTGAAGTCAAATCAGCCCTGTCTCTGACCTTAGCATCTCCATCTGGGGACTTAGATCATAGAGAGATGAGATGGTTGCATAGGGCTAGGGATCTAACAGCTTGAACAGAAAATGTGACGGAAATTACACCTGGGTTTTATAGACAATTTACCTTGAAACATGGCAACTGAGGCCAATAATCTAATAAGACCATCAGGTCTTTGGGAGCTAAACACTTCCTAAAAAGGTCGCTAAGATTTGGGGTGTGACTTTCACTTATAGTCCAAGCAGCAAAGATAATCAGTACTGGGATGAAACAAAATTCCTGAGATTTACTGTTTCGAGTTGAAGAAGTTTGTCATGGGGATTTCTTAGGCTGTGATAAATAAAAGCCTATTAGGTTTCTCCTGGTGTCTAGGAGAGATTGACTGATGTTGTACACCATAATGGAAAGCTGGCTAATCAATACTGCCCTATTTTTCAATTTAAGTATATTAATTGTGGACACTGTTTTCATTTGTGTCTGAAAGAGAAATAAACAGGTGTGAACATCGATTTCTGCTAAATAACAACATTATGAAAGAACATTATTTAGGCATGTCTCAGTTCCTTGCTATTGTTCTAGAAAGTCAGCATTATGTAGAGGCCTCTTCTGCTCATTACCCGTGAAAATGAAGACTTGCTAGCCATGACGTCCATCATGCTCTGATAACATGGCAGTATTTCCATGTATCCATGATGACTGATTGACTGGGACAGGTAGCAGGGTGGAAAATTAGGCCACAGCTCAGTAGGTAGTCATCAGTTCTTGGCTGTAGTCACAAAGGAAAAACTTACCCCTTCCAACTCATGGAAAATGATCCCAGCATCTTAAAAGTGATGGTCTCCTTGCCTCCAGAATGCAGTCTGATATAGAGGTTAGAGCAACACCTGCTAATAGACTCCTTCCAGCCCTTTCTAAATGTTTGTTGAGAAGTGTGCAGCAAGTCATTATCTACAAACACCTCCCTCCTGCTCCTTTCCTTCATCTCCTATCCATTATATACGAGTCAGAGACAAAAAAAGATGCCACGACTCATACTCTTGCCTCAAGTTATGGTCAGAGAAAACTCCTGGATATAAGCTTTTGACCAGTGATATTTGTGCACCTGAAGAAAGACAGACGTGATTCTGCGCCTCTACTGCACTCATGAGACCCGCCCTTGCAGTGCTGTGTCCAGATCTGGGTCCCTCAGCACAAGAAAGACATGGATTTGTTGGGGCAGGTGCAGAGGAGACCAACAAGATGATCTGAGGGCTGGAGCACCTCTGTTATGAGGACAGGCTGAGACATTTGGGGTTGTTCAGCCTGGAGAAGAGAAGGCTGCAGGGAGACCTTATTGTAGCTTTTGAGTACTTAAAGGGGGCCTGCAGGAGAGATGGGGACAGACTTTTTAGTACAGCTGGTAGAGACAGGACAAGGGATATATGATTTTAAACTGAAAGAGGGGAGAGTCAGACTAGATAGAAAGAAGAAATTTTTTACAATTAAGGTGGTGTGACACTGGAACAGGTTGCCCAGAGAAGTGGGATATGCTCCATCCCTGGAAACATTGAAGGTGATGTTGGACAGGACTCTAAGCAACCTGATCTAGTGGAGGATATCCCTTCTCATTGCAGAGGAAGTTGGAATAGATGAGCTTTAAAAGCCCCTTCCCTCCCAAACCATTCTATGATTCTGTAATTCACATATGGAAGCCTTCCCTTCTCTGACATTAACACAGTCACATCATATGCAGCTCTTCACCTTTGATAAAGTTATAATTTATGCAACACATTGCTGTAGGACCAAACATTGCTGTAGGACCCCAGGATGTTTTGGGTGGGTTGGGAAGGTTCAGTATATTGCTATCCCTGCAAGGGACTCTAAGTCCTATTATTTTAAGACTTTTCTGATTGACAGTATTGAGACTGACAGAAGAGCTAATTAGTCTGAGGTAGCTTGGGAGCCTTTCCGCTGAATTCAGAAGGTTTTGGGATCAATCAGCTGGGCTTTGTGCTGCTGGGAAGAGAAGACACTTGCCCTGGGCTGCTGTGACGGACTATTTCAGTATTGTGTATGAGTCAGAGCATTAAATTTCTGCTCCTGTTCAGTGACATACAGGTTCATTTGACAGTTATTTCTCATTGTTCTTCTGCATCAAATACGTTGGCAGGCTCTTCTGAGGAGACAGGTGTCCAAAATACATATTTTAAAACCAAGTTCCATGAAATCCTCAAACATTAATAGTTGGCTCCCACCAGAAAAATTAAGTTCTCATTTCCTGGAGGCCTTTTAAACTATATAGCCAAGACCAGCACTCCTCCCACTCCTTCTCAGATGGCAGTTTCAAGCCACATTAATTAATTAATTTCCTGGGTCTCCCAGAAGAGAAACAGGTCATAGATTATTATTATCCCTAAATTAAAAATGTGTAAACTGAGTCATAACGACATCAAGTGACCTGCTTAGCAAGGTCAAGATTAAATGACTAACTGCTAGGACATCATCTCTTCAGAGGAAAGAGGTAAAAATAATGATTGCAGGTAAATCTGACCAAATAACTAAACATTTCAGACCCTTTGCAGGAGGATGCGATGGATGCGATGAACTACATCACTTATATCATGGTTAGCACTTGTGTGAAGACGATATGACAAATAATTTGGAAAAGCTTTTTGATTGTTTGTTCTTAGAAGGAGAATATGAGTCGTCACTTATAGCAGGAACAGTACAGAATTAATCTTTAAAGAAACTGTGATCAAACCTGAAAAGGGAAGATCATAGTAACTTAAGAAGAAAATGTGAAAAGCTGGGGGCAGATCCCAGGAATCTTTAATCTTCCCCTGATTACAAAGGAGTGCCTGGAGCACACAACCTTTCATTTTAAAATTAAGGTAATAGTAATCTATGGCAGCAATTAAATTGCTATTTCTGCACTAGTGTCATCTTCAAGAGCAGCACTGCCTTGGGAGTGACTGAGTTCAGGATAAGAGTAATTGTCTGAAAGTGATGTTTCAGCCTTAATCACAATGGCTGAATTTAAATGCTGTGACCTGTGATTTTAGATTATGGCAGGTCCAGAGAGCCTTTTCTCCTGGCCATCCGTGTCAAGACAAAGGTCAGGTCATCTCTTATCCAGGTATGGGGGTTTCTGGACATTAGGTGACATGGGACTGTTGTGCCTGTTTATTAACCAAACAGCATCAGGCTACAACCGAAACGCAGACACAGGAACTTGGAAGCACTAATAACCAAGTTCTGATGTTTGGTAGGGATCTGTGAATTGCCTTTGAGCAGTTGCATTTAAAGGCTGAGGTGTTCTTAGATACTCAGCCAGCTTCTTACTAGTCAGCCTTTTCTTCCTCCTTTCCTTTTTACTCTTTCTGAAAGATGCAGGCAAGTGAGAGGAATTCTTTTTTTAAAGGACAGACATCAATGAGTGAAAGACCAACAAAGCATGAACATGTAGAAAGCAAAACATCAAAATACAGTAAGATCAAAGAATAGAAAAGTGTCAGGCATATAACCTTTATTGTGAGCACTAATCCAGCAAACCCTCCTTTTCCAGCATTGTTATTGTCTGCTTGAGATGTGTAGACTTAGGGTGAGCTGAGTTTCTGTATTTGCTAGTTTTGTCACAAAGTCCATTTTAATGGTTGACTGAGAAAAAGGGAAGAGATTTTCCCAGCTTTGGTCTCCAGACACATTCGGACAGTCCGGTGTGAACTGCTTCATAGAGTTGCCTTCGAGAGCTGTTGCAGTTCCTTTTAATCTCATGCCATCATCCCCATTGCTGAGGTGTCTGATCCCTCATTATCAAGGATTGTTTTATCTTTATAAGTCATATGAGGTGATATAATTTACATTTTATAGAAAAGGACCAATTGGCCAGAGAGAAATCATAGACAAATCACTGAGATACAAATGGAAAACTGGAACTCTTTATTACACACTTTGCAAAGGCAATCTCCATTTCCCCTAAAAGACAAGTTAAAATCAAGAAGTTACTTAAAGTTACTCCAAGTATTACTGAATATGTAATTAATGACATCGTCTTCAATATTGAAATGCAAAAAGTAAGTATCCCAGACAGATGAAAACTGCTGACATCCTGAGAAAACGGGGGCCTGAGCTACTAAGGGTCATTGCTGGAGTTGGGGAAAGACAACGCTTTACTAGGGCATGCAATTACAGCTTTTTTCCAAAGTATAAAGTTTAGGTGTGATGTGATGGATCTGCGCAACACATTCCAAACAGAAGAAAAAGGATTTCCCCCCCAAAGCATCCAGTCTTCAAAATGAGACAAGATACAGAACACGGGTGTGTAGCACTGGGCTTATCCAGAATCTGGACTGCAGGAAACAAGGGAAGATGGGAAAACTCTACAGCTGTAGAACTCCCTCAGATGTGCTAAAAGCACATGTCCTTTTGTGGCTTTTCTATTCAGCTCTCCTCAGAAAAGTTTGCCTCTGGGTGGTTGTTAAAATTCAAAGGAACTGATAGATGGTATTTTGCATGAAGGTGACAGGTTTTAAGCCATCAAATGACTAAGTCTCACTTAACTTTTGTGATAAAATCATAGCAAATGAGAATTTGTGATAATTTTGGAAGGGAAGAGTATGCTATCTTACTGACTATTAAGCAGAAAATCCTCCCAAGTGCGAAAGTTAGCCTAGAGAAAAAGTACAAACAGTCTGGTTTCAAAAGTTAGGCATTAAAGGTAGGAGGTGCCATTACCATCATAACTCAGAAATGGGATGGAAAGAAAAGCTTTGAGATATAACAATGAACAACAATTACACTGTAATTAAGCACTATATCAGCCGATGAGTAAGTATAGTCCCTCCTAAAATGTCTGTTCTCTGAATGAAACTATTGCCTCTCTGCTAGATCTGTCAAGCTCTAGGTCAAATCCAAGCATGGGTTAAGAATATCGTGTACGTCCTGGTCAATGCCCAAAGGCCAAGCCAGTAGATAAGTTAGTGAGGGCTCCTGAGAAGTTGGCTTTGGTCATTAGCAGTTCAAGCAGGATTGATATGGACACACTTTCATAGAGTAACCTGAAGTGCTACCCGATAATCATTCACCATCTTTGAGATGAACATTAGCTGTTCTAAAGCTAGACATCTTCTCCAGCACTAAGTACTAAGTCATTGTCTGGATTATGTCCTCTGCAATCAAAAGGAATAAGCATCTACAAAGAACTTTACACTGTGCTACTTATCTCGGAGAAATATCTTAGAATTGATGAATCACCTTTTCCCCTTTGACGTACAGGCTATGACGCTTAGTTTTAAACTTGACACTTGACTTTTGGGTGACTAACATCAGGTTAATTAAATCACTTACACCTGTGGGTGGGTTGGGGTTCAATTCTAGCCTTTGTCGCACATTTTAATCATTTCCCAATAAACCTGGTTATTATTTCAGGCCCTCTACTTTACGACAGGGATATTTTGTCTTGTCTATCCAGCTTCCAAGCTCTCTGAAGAAATGTTTATTTCCTTTTTGATCATTCATAAAGAACTTTTCTTGGCAACATCAGTGTGGTTCCTCTTGGAAATCCGTTGTCTCATAATAGGCAGTAGGGCAGGTGCATTAACCTTAAAAGGTGAGTAAATGTCCTTAAAACACTGTAACCAAATGGAAGCCATTTCCCTTCCCAGCCTCCCATTTCCAAGCATTGCCTTCTTGGCATATTTTCCCTTCTTCATTTACAAGGCCATGGAAAAATCTGAAAGGGAATAAAAATACAGCATCTGTAGGCTAAAATAAATTAGCACAGAAAAGTTTGCTTCAGGTTTCTTAATGTTCATTCCCCCAATGTAAAGATTTATGATTTAAATAAAATAATAATAGTAAGAAAAGGCAAAACCCTGAAGTTGCACTTTTACAGATTTGCATATTGTTTTTCTGGAGGAAGATTCACATCGGGCAACAAAGACTGAATAAATCATTAGGTACAGACAGAGGAATGTTTTAAAAGAAATGATTTGCAACAGATATACTGTAAAACATTACCCACGGCAAATGTTGGATCAGCATTATATATAGAGCTGCCACTTATGAATTTTATGGGCTTCTTGGGAGGTTGCTTACGAGTAGTACTATGGTCTCTCCAGCACAGGGCTACGAATCAGGAGATCTGGATTCTATTTTCAGCTAAGTCAATGCCCTTACAATGTCAGCTAAATAAATTACTCAATTTCTCTGTTTGCCCTTGCAAAAATAAAGGTGAGGTATTCAGTCACATGAATTTTGAATCTTATTTAGGAATATACTTTGAGATCTTCAGGTAGGAGTTGCAAAATACAGTTTGTACTAAGGATTTTGAAATATTCCTAAGGCAGGGGAATTTTGAAACATTTTAGGACTGTGTATATTGTATGGCAAGATTCAGTCCATTTTTACTGGGCACAAAATGACAATTATTTATGGTGAGACAGTCTATCAGAGCATGTAAAGCCCATATATTTGTTTGTAAGGAGATTATACGGATAGCATATATTGATTGGGTTAATCTTTTCTCTTCAGCTCTAAGGAAAACAGTAGCAAGAAACTTACTCCAGACCAACACTTTTCTTCCCCTTTCTGCTTGTTTTTATTTTGAATGAGAGCTTTAGAGAAAGAAATCAAAAAATCTGAGAGCATTTCAGCCCTCGACTGCCCATAATTTCTGGTCCACCTAAACTGGAGTGATGGAGAAACCATACATATACTGAAGCTCTGAGGGAGTTCCAGCAGGAAGTCTAAGCAAATTGGACATTGTTTTTATGAGGCTGGTTTTATTTTGGTAGCAGACACCTCTGAGAGGTCTGTAGCAGCACTAAAAGAGATTGGAATCTCTTTTCACCTTGGGAGCACACTATTATTTGAAACCTTGCACCATTTAGGTATGTGAGTTAGGTCAGATATTCCCCTTAGCTTGAAAATTTTTTGAGTTTGGCTCAAAAACATGCTTCCTTCTCTGGCCAGGAACCATTATTAGATGATTTTCTTAATGAGAGGATTTTTAAGCAGGTACTTTTATTTTACGAACGTGAGGCTGTTTTGCTCTTTAATTAACCTTTAACTTTATTTCCACAGCTCCTAATCAAAGATTATAGAGCAAAAGAATGTCCTAGCCAATGTTTAACTGCTTTGTACATTTAATAGTTTGCATATTTTACATGTTATGTAAATCTAGTGAATCATGGGTGTAAGATAGAAACCTAAATGCACATATCAGCAACACTTTCTCCCAGAAGAGTTTATTAGCTCTGTCTCACTACCCTGTAAACAGAGACCTGCACTGAGAGATGGCTTGCATTAACAGTGCAGAGAGCAAGCCTGATCGGGTTGCAAAATACCACGGAGACTTACCTTTCAGTGCTGAAAGCTGCCACGTCTATTTGTCTTGACAAGGGTAGATCACACACTTCAGGGACGATTGCTGACTGCCTCCATCAGCTGAGGCTGTGTGGCCACCGTGCCAAAGAAATGGGTAGAAATGGGTGGTCCGAATTCACCGTCTCATGATTTGAGGAGATTAAAATCAACCCTCACACTAATTGTAAGCAATCTGCAGAATAGGATGGATGGTCATTATCAGGATGGAGGAACAGCTAATTCCCCCGTTGCTGTCAAATGATTTAGAGATCAAAGACGAGGCCAAGTGTTTCTGGGCTTTTCTTCATACAAAATGCCTCAGTGTTTCTTTAAACTAAAATGCCTATCTATTAAGATAGGATAGGCTTCTGTAGGAGGGAAAGTTTGAGAATTTCCTAGTTGTCAACTGTATATCTGAGTGCTGTCATCACGACGAACAAGTGTCCCGTAACTCCATATGTCCAAGTACTAAAGCATGGCCTTGCCCTTATGTTCTTATGTAGGTCAAATCTTTGCCTTGCCATCATTGACAACATCTCTTGAAATCAAAGATGAATGGTCTCTTTGTGATCAGTGTTATTGCAATGAATTTCAGGAGAAATTATAATAATGGAGCACTTAAAAGTAAAGAGCTAGCACTTGAGCTAGCTAGCTATTAATTATAAATGTCAATCTCTATCAGGAATTCTTTTTATGTAGAACCGATGTGTTCTGAGTACTATTTTAGTGTTAATTAGAGAGAAGCGAAGATGAAGTGTTATCCAATGATGAGCATTCATTACAAGGTCTGCTGACCCCTTGTGCTTATTCCTGGAGATGCACTGGTAGAGCCGCTGGTATTAACAAATGCATTTAAGATATGGAAGTTTTTGGGTTTGTCCCAAGTAGCTGTAAGGATGCTTGCAGAAGCTTCTTCTTCCAATAGGAGTATCTGTAAGCATTTAGTTGCAGCACAGTAAAAATATTTTTATGAAATAATTAAATCCATATTTGAAGAAAATATAGAAAAAAAATTATTTATTAAAAAGCCCTGAGGAACGAAATCACTAAGGACACTGACCAAGGTTTTAATATGGTTTGACAATCCATCCACGAGCCAGGAAGCAGCCAGATTCTTTGAACATATTCAGATGAACCCTCCTTGAACAACTTCGATTGTCAGAGAAGCTCACAGGAGCGCTGAAGGTCATGGATGCCAACAGCCATTCTACTGCCAAATCTCTATTCTGCAGAGTCCCACCAATACTACAAAGACTATGGGCCAAGCTACAGCGGAATTCACAGTTCTTTCCAGTCCACTTCTGGGAAGGTGGGTTTTTAGTCCTGCACACCTGAAGGAAGGGCAATGTGTTATAAAGCTTCTTACTGATACCTTTACAACACGATGGAAGGTTGCACTGTTTTAGTCAATTCCTGTTCTCATTCCAAAGGTAGATGAGATTGAATCAGATGGAATAGGAAGGCTAAATTTTAAAACTAATTTTGTCTTTTGAATAGAAATAAAGCAGACAGTAAACTTTATTTTGCATCAGAACCGTGAGAGTGAATCAGAGTGATCACCCCTTTGATGCAGGACCCTTTTTTGAACCATGGCCAGCTTGACATAGTTCACATGAAGGTGTAAAAAGACATCTAAAGGTGACCTAATTATGTTATCTTGCCTACAATAAAGCCTTTTAAATTTCCTATAACTTGTAAATGCAATCATTTCCAGACATTTTTATCTATTCTTTTCAAATGTAATCAGAGACTTTTATAATCTACAGGAAAAAGAGAATTTGCTTTAAAATTGTTGACTAAATCCAGAGTCTTGAAGATTGGGATATAACCTTTCCTAGTTCCCGAATTTTCCTAAGTATCCCTTTAATTTTCTCATGCATGAGAATGAGCCTCGTTTCTTTGCTGACTGCTGCCCTTATGCCTCCTTTTCTGCCATTAGTGAACTAAATGTTTGGAGAATGTAATTGTAAAAATCATTCTTTAATGTAAAAGGCTCTAGAGACAAATGTCAGATTTTATTTCCGCTACAGACGATAATGGTACTTGATAGAACCATTTATAATTTCTTAAGAGGGAGAAATAATTCTCCTTAACTGATTTATTCATATAAAGACATTTACTCTTTCCCTGTATGCAGTGGATCAAACTGAGTTATGTTTCCTAATTGGCTATTGATAGGTGGGGGGCAATTCTAACGATGCCCACCAACATCCTCTTTTACAACCAGTCATCATCAGAATGGGCCTGAGACCTTGGATAAACCAGCTGGAGACCTGCTGATATCTACTCTCATTCCCCAACCTCTTAAAATAAAGTCATTCCGTACAAAAGAGCTATAAAACATACAAGGGAGTTGGAGGCGGTACTCCCTCGTATCCTACTGGGATATGTTCTGCTTTGGAGGACTGAGGGTTTTCAAAACCCACTGGGTGCTGACCTCTTGATTGCTGGTTCACCCTTACTAATGAAACCACCACCTTGAGTGTCCTGACTGAGGAGACCTTTTTCAGGCAGAATAACCCAATGGCTACATGTCTGAAAGGAGTGAAGAGGTACACTTTGACATCTTCGCTTTATAAATAGGCACAAAGCATGGCAGGGAGGCTTTAAAAATAGCTTTCCTCTAAGGGAAGGGAAGATAATGCTGAAGATGAAATTCTGACCCCGCTGAAGTCAATGGAAATTTTTCCGACTGATTTCAGCTGGGCCAAGGCTTCATCCAAAGGGCTGATCCATTTTGATGGGCTTACAATAGTTGCACAAAGGTGGAGAGGGCCTTTGAAATTATATTCAGAGCTCCAAGGTGTCTGGCAAACCACTAGGTCTAGAAACCAGGGAAAAAGTGTCAATTATTTCAGTATTTGCAGAATTGTTAAGGGAAGTGCCCAAATCACACACACTAATTCCAGCTTTGGCTTGTCACCCTAGACAATAATAACAAACACTTTTTGTAGGACTATATATGTGTTTAAATCCCTATAATTTTTTGCTGCTCTTGTTTTTTGGGTGTGATCAGAGTTTTTCTGGTGGTTTTATCAAGAAGCCGATTAATAAAGCTAGTAGAGATTTTTCTTCATCCCAAGCTGGTTATAAAACATGTCACCACCCACAAATCTTGTAAATATTGTGGATTTCTTGGAATAGTGCACTCTATGGTAAAACAGTGTCATTGCCTCCTGAAAAGGATGATCAAAGTAAATGTAAAAACTAACCATTTTGTTAAGGCAAGGCAGATACTCCTGCCGATAGTTATCAATTTAACTTGAATGGGTGTATGCTGATTTATACTACCTGATGATATTATTATTGTAATATACCCTTGTTTTTATAAATGTTAAAATGCTTTTATTGCTTGCTTTACTGTTTCACTTCATGTGTATAACTGCCACAAATGTAATACACAATTCTTCTCACCTGAGAAGCAATTCCCATACATCCCTGTACTTCATACATTCTCATTTTTTCAAATGGCCCTTTTCCCTGTGTTTTATGGGAAAATATTGCCCATCTCTGGCTTTCTGCATAGCCCACTGATTCTTTCTCCTTAAACTAAGTGATCCTCAGACAGGGTTTGCACCAGTACAATATTTAACTTTAATGGAAACTCAGCAACAAATTCCTGGCAGGATGTTTGAAAATTCATCCTTTGGCATTATAATTGCTTTCTACTGTTCATTCTCTCCCTAGTTCTTTTGTTTAAAGTTCTTCCTGGAGTCCATCACTAAAGAGTTTCGGTCTGTGTTTCTAGGAAATGTACACAGCTCCTCACTTGCACTTTGTTTCACCCAATATTATTCCTAGCTTTCCTCCAAAAGGCTGTAAATCTGGAAAGAAAAAATACTTTTTCCATTGGTCATCATCCTTTTTGATGCTTTGGAATAAGATGGAATTTTTTTTTGAAAAAGCAGGAATCAAGTGAGAGGAGAGGAAAAAGAAAATT
Source organism: Xenus cinereus (assembly GCA_025774025.1). Lineage (NCBI taxonomy): Eukaryota > Metazoa > Chordata > Aves > Charadriiformes > Scolopacidae > Xenus > Xenus cinereus. The sequence goes on from JAOXJK010000012.1 coordinate 156,800,683, forward strand.
GAATTGGCAGAGAGAATTCAATTAAAAATTAAAGTTTTATTAATATAAGAATACCCCTCTGCACACAAATCTATATTCTTATAGTTATCTTCTCTGCCAAGCCCTCTTGATTTAATAACCCACTGTTCACACTGCAACTCACATGTGCTCTGCCTACATTCCTGAGGAAGGGATTGTGCGTCTTATTAATGATGCTGTGTCAGACAAGGCTGGATACTTGCACATTTTACATGCCTGACTTCCACTTGCAAGATTACAATTGTTTTTAGCAATTAATTGCATAACCTGTATCCATGGCAGTGGAAGATTACAGTTGTAGTTTCTGCATTATCATGGAATCTTTTGTAAGATTATCACATTAACACCTAGTTATTAACACACTTCTAAGCAGGTTTGCAGGTCATGGTTTTGGTCCTTCCGTCAAAAATGCAGCTAGCCCCAAAATGTATGAGGGGCATCACAAAATGATATTATTTCTTCCTTTGCTGTATTGTACCTACAGTGATTTGAACCCACAGAAACAGTAGAAATGGTAGTTGGGAATAGGGTATAACAGACACATTCTCTCAGGAAGACTTGAGATCGAGTCCATGCCTGGCAGCATCCTTCCTGTGTGACTTTGGCCAATTCATTTCATCAATTTTGTGCCTTGCTTATGTTTTATAGGTAAGGAATTCACATTTCCTTGGTGCAGAGAGCTGGTAGGATATTTGGGGGATTTTAGCACGAATAAGAAGTTAGATACTACAGCTATAAACATGCAATATTTGCCAGTGAAATTATGTGAAGTGATGATTGGGGGCTGGAGCACCTCTACTGTGAGGACAGGCTGAGAGAACTGGGATTGTTCAGCCTGGAGAAGAGAAGGCTCCGGGGAGACCTTATATCCCCTTCTAGTACCTAAAAGGGGCCTACAGGAGAGATGAGGAGAGACTCTTTACCAGGGAATGGAGCGATAGGACAAGGGGGTAATGGTTTTTAACTGAAAGAGGGAAGATTTAGACTAGATAGTAGGAAGAAATTCTTTACTGTGAGGGTGGTGAGACACTGACACAGGTTGCTCAGAGAAGCTGTGGTTGCCCCATCCCTGGAGGTGTTAAAGGCCAGGCTGGATGGGGCTTTGAGCAACCTGGTCTGGTGGGAGGTGTCTGGAGGGGGGTTGGAACTAGATGATCTTTAAGGTCCCTTCCAGCTCTAACCATTCTATGAATCTATGATCTTTGATCTACAGCATCGTGTGCGCTCCAGTGGAAGAGTGCTTCAGTGCTTCAGCTTTTCTTTTCACATTGCTAATCTGGGCAGTAGTAGGAATAGTGTAAGGGTTAAAGGGAGCTTAGAAAGGAAAAGATGCAGACCCACGCTGCCTTTCCAATTTCCAGTTACCTAGAAAACGTGCATAGGCTGAATCTACTTTTTTAGGATTGCACTTAGAAACTGCTTGCAAATATATGTAGACTGCAAAATGAAGTAGGACAATGCAGAGTGGGGTAATATGAGTTTAATCTGATTGTAAATGGAAGGTGGATATCAGTAAAGGATTTATATGTAACACACTGGAGTCTGTAAATGTTCTTTTAAGCAATGTGGTGGAAGTTCCATAATTTACCTTGACATGCAAAGCACTACATATACGATTTTTTAATAAAAAAATACCTATTAAGTGTTGCTTTTCAAGACTATTTTCTGTTAGCGACTGGAAGCTCGGCGCAACTCAAAGTGAGTTCTCTGGCTCAGAAAAATCCCTATTTGTTTATAAAAAAGATGAAATGATAAATAGTATGCCCATAGACATTGAAACACTTGAGCTACTTCTGATAATTTCCCCAGATAAATAAATCTATTATGTAAGGGATTAGAGAGTTCAAAAAAGAGAATTACTTTTTAAGTAATTTCTGGAGAAGGGGGAAATGTTAAAGAAATACTTAGGAGTTTCATGTAGTATACATCTGCTAAACTCTGCACCACTTCTTAAATTAACTCAGCAGAAACTTTTCTGAGTTCCTGGTAAGAACATGAACATCAGCAAAGAAATAAGCACAATATTCTGAAATTCATGAATAGGATCTATCTTGTCATTGTGAAATACGAGGTCAAGTCAAGTTTGGAAAAGGGCATTTTTTTAGTTCTGAAGGTAAACAGAATTAAAAAGAAATTATACCATGCCTTTTGTCTGAAGAAAAAAAAAAAAACAAACCTTAGATATCTTTGCAAATGAAATTTGAGAGCAAGCAATGGAAAAACCTCAGAAGTTATCACAGTTAGAAAACATAGTTTTCAATTCTTTTGGGTCTCATGAATTTCATGACAGGGTACTTAGGCTGAAAGCTGAAGAAACTGCAGATTTCTTAGCAGATATTTTTGAGAACTTATGAAATGCAAATGAGTTCCTAGATAACTGGCAGAAGAAAATCTGAAAATTTCTCTTTAAAAGTCAGAGAGAAGAGAAATCCCAAGGAACTCTAGACCAGTCAGCCTAACTTCAATTCCTGGAACAATACAGGAACAAATAATCCATCAAACTATCTACGAGCACTTAGAAGATAACAAAAGGATGAGTTGCAGCCAAAATAGATTTGTCAAGACAAAATTGTTCCGAGCCCTCTGAAATCGTACTATGACAGTGTAAAAGCCTTGCAGATACGGAAAAGCAATAGACGTCATCCGTATTAGATTTAGGAAGGCATTTGACGCTATTTCTCATGGTAACCTTTTTTGGGAATGTGATCTAAACAGAACTACTGTGATGTAGGTGCGTAACTGGTTGAAATACTACGTTCTTAGTGTGATTATCAATAGATCAGTCACAGGAATCCTCCACTGAACTGTCAGGGACTTACGAGTCTTCAGAGAATACCGAGTTAGAATATAAAGTAGAAGATAAGCTTATCCGATTTTTAGATGTCACTATGCCCGGTGAGGCTACCAGGAGGACGCGGTGGAAGATGTGATTAGCATGAACTTGGCAAAATTATCCTGACAAATTGGAGTGACAGTCTCAAAAAAATTATATTGCAATTCCGTAAGGCCAAATGCATATTTTTATCCTTAAGTGTGAATAACCATTTTTTTTTAGGTACAGATGAGAAATGGTAGACTAGACAGTCATTCTGTAGGAGAGGATCTAGACTATTATTGGTTCCCAAGCTGAATAGGAGTTTAGAGTCACAGTTTAGAGTTTAAAAAAAAAGACAAACACTATGCAGAAATATGTCAAGAAGGGTGGTACGCTTTATTAGATATGTGAAACAATCCTTCAGTTTTGGCCACAACTGGCAGAAAGAAGTAGGTTTCTTGTAGAAGAGACTTTGATATTAAACCATTTAAGTGCTATGCAAAGATGTCTTCATGTTCACTTAATTTATATTTCTATTCTATTCAAAGGACAGCTAGACCACACAGTTGAGTGAGCATGGAGAGCGTGTCATGTCAGATGAAAGTAGGTTCTTACTCTTTGATCAGGTGAAGAATGGTTTAGACTCCTTCAGCCATCCGAGTGGGATCTCTAATGACTGTAACAGATGCCATGGGTATTGCTCATCTGGAGTAGCACTTCTAGTCTTCAGAATGGCCAAGAGCTGCATCCATATCAGCTGTGGATAGGACAAGGCAGCTCAACCTATGACAAGGAAGGTTTAGGTTAGACATTAGAGTTACAGCTCAGTGACACCCCTCAAAATCATTTGAAATTTTCTATGGGGTTTTGCATGGCCTCCACCACTGTGAGACTTCTGTGGCTTCTGTGAGCCCATGTGGGTATCTTGGACACCTTAGGGTATCTCAGATGGTGCTAAATGCCTCTACTGCAGTAACTGAGTTCACATCCCCAGCCAGTGAAGTTTTAGCAAGCCCTAAGGAAAAAATAAAGTCTCATGGGGAAGGTGAGAGTGCACAGAAGAAGATTTCACAGAGGTGACATATGGATTTCATGGCTGGATGTTCCTAGAGTAGTGGTTGGGCAGACATTTGGTTATAAAAAGATGCAGCAAAACTTATGCTGCCTTGTGTCAGAAAGAAGGGCTCGTTGACACTTGAGGTTTCTTAAAGCATTGCTCTCTGTGCTGCTGTGCATCGGACTGAAGATATATGTTACTTCCTCTGTTGTTTTGGAAATGAGATGCAGAATGTTTGGTTGCTCACTTACCCGCTCAAATGTAGTGTGAGCTGCCTGCTTGCGAAAGCTGTGCGCTGCCATTCATACTTGTTCTTTTTTATATTCTCCTCAGTAGTGTCTCATTGTGCTAGTCTCTATTTGGGCTGTCTGAGTATGTGTGAACTCTTTAAAAAAAGGCAATGGATTGTTAAGAGAAAGTACGTACACTTTGCCTGTCATCTGCATAACTTCCCTGCATATATATGCCTGTTACTTGCCAGCTCTGTGGCTCCTATTCTGTCTGTCTACATGCCTGTATATAGCTCTTTCATCTTCTTGGTCCACCTAACTGAATCTATTTATTATTTCCTACAGTGATCATCCTTTGTTATTCCCACCTATCAAAATTGTTTATAAAATCTTCACCGTTGTGGCATCCTCCCTTTCACTAAAAATAAATTCTCTGTGTCCAAAGCTAAGCAAGAGTTGGATACCTGCTTTGTTTCCCTGTTACAGGTATCTTTTTCATCCCTCTACTGCTTTATACATTCCTTTGACAACTTTGAATATGAGGGATGAATATGAGGAAACCCAAACTGTCTTCTATATTTGTTTATAGTCTTATCTTTCACAGTGACTGACATGATCTAGAATTTACTGAAGTCACATGGAAACATGATGGTTACTCCTATAAACAATGAAAAACCTTTAGTTTGTGCAATAGGTGCAACTTACAGATGCCTAATGAAGGAGTTTCTTTGCTGTGATTGAAGAGTTCTGGAGATTTCTGTGTTCAAAGAAATGTTATAACAACTTTTCACTGGAGCTCTAATTATGAAGCAGGTTGAAAGCATGCCAAAAATACAATCTTTTAAAACTCTCTTTCTCATTTAAATTCTTATCTGACATTTTTAAGACACTGATACTGCATTAAAAAAAGAAACACAAACAAATTAAAAAATCCAAACAAACTAAAAATATGAGACACTTTGCAGAATATGTGCCAGTGCTTCAAGTTGATCAGTGAAATGACTATTGAGTCATCAAACCTGTTTCTGACAGAAAAAGAGAAATATATGTAGATACTAGAAAGCATTGGTTTTATTTCATCTTATTTTCATAGAATCATAGAATGGTTTGGGTTGGAAGGGACCTTTGGATCATCTAATTCCAACCCCTCTGCCATGGGCAGGGACACGTCCCACTAGACCAGGTGGCTCAAAGCCCCATCCACCATGGTCTTGAACATTTCCAGGGATGGGACATCCTCAGCTTGTCCAGGCAACTGGGCCAGCGTCTCACCAAGCTCACAGTAAAGAATTTTTTCCTAGTATCTAATCCAAATCTCCCCTCTTTCAGTTAAAAACTGGTACCCCTCCTCCTGTTCTCTGCTGTAGCCCCTTCAGTTACTGGAAGGTTGTTACAAGGTCTCCCTGGAGCCTTCTTGTCTCCAGGCTGAACAACCCCAACTCTCTCAGCCTGTCCTCACAGTAGAGGTGCTCCAGCCCTGTAACTATCTTCGTGGCTTACTCTGGACCTATTCCAACAGGTCTGTGTCCTTCTTATGTTGGGTGCTCCAGAGCTGGATGCAGTATTCCAAGTGGGGTATCACCAGAGCAGAGCATAAGGGCAGAATCCCCTCCCTTGACCTGCTGGCAATGCTTTGTTAGATGTAGCCCAGGATACAGGTGGCTTTCTGAGCTCCAAGCACGTTTTGCCAGGTCATGTTGAGCTTCTGTTCAACTAACACCCCCAAGTCCTTCTCCTCAGGGCTGCTCTCAATCCATTCTCCACCCAGCCTGCTCCACAATGTCCTCCAGTTGGCCAACCCCACTCAATTTCTTCACTAAGGAGAGAAGTCGTGACTACAGAGATACGAAGAACCCTACTAGAAAACAAGCGAAGATCCACAATACGCAAGTAGTAGTAAGTACACAAAACAAGAGGGGATCAAACCTGCCCCTGTAAAGATCTAAGAGTTTTGGTACTGACCTCCTCTGTCCCCTTAATGTGCCAATCCAGATCATTTGGAAGCAGATCAGGTCCCATTGAAACGGTAAGTGTGACAAGTGCCTGAATGAACTGGTTAAAACAGACAGAAACACACAAAATATTAATCAACTGTGAGTCAAGTTCTGCTTCTCCAGTGCCTCCCTCAGTACTTGGCCCAAGAAGCTTAACTGCTGGAATAATAAAATTAATTATTACTTAGGAATTTCAGTGTAATACTCCAATCTTAATGTTTGAACAAAAAGCCTTTAGTGTTTTGAATGCATATTTAAAACAGCAAAGCATAAATTTTTAAAGTAATATCCACAGTGGATGACAAATGTCTCTTGTTGTTGTAATAACTTCAGATCTCTAAATTAAGGATCGTGGTTTGAAGTAATAATAGTATTTCACATATAGAGGGGCCTTTCATCTACAAGGAAATAAAATCCTCTTTCATGGCACAGGCATATACACACAGGTGTAATTGCAACTACCGAGTTTGATTCAGCGGTCATTCAAGCAAATTGAGGTTATTGGTGCTTCTGCAATACTGACAATTTAGAGTCCCCAGCCAACAAGCTGTGCTAGGAGCTGCATGAATGAATAGATGCAAGAAATAATCTGCAATAAACTAGAGAACGAAAAGGATAGAAGAAAACTGTCCTCTTCTAACATGTAGATAGCAGAGGGATCAAGGGATTTGATGATAATCTGGAGTCACAGAGGTAAATAAGGGATCTTTCCTGGCATTTCATGTCTACTTACTGATAGGACTTGGAAAAATTTATATGAATTTTCAAGCCAGAAAGTGTGAGATGTATGTCCCAAACCATTCTTTCTTGTTTTCATGCTGGATTACCTGGCAGAGTAAATATTATCAAAGTCCTGCCTGATGTCTTCTTTCCCATGCAGTCAGCACCAAACTAAGCTGTTTTGGGACTTCATCAGTTTTTGATGTCTTACTCTGCAATTCTACACAGATTGATCTGCAGCTTAGAGTAAAGGAATTCACTTTCCCACACTGCCACAGACCTCTACCATAAAATTTACATGGGAATTTTTCCATGTCAATAATCGTCCATTAGTTTGCCATTCCAAACAAAATATTCAGGAGTTGATAAAAAAAATTTCTCTTTCCATAGCTTACTTTAGAGTAACTTTAAGAAAAATCTGACATTAAATGTCAGGCAGCCTCTGTAGGATATTCTTCTTTAATACTAATTACACTTAAATTTTAGTTATTCATAAACTCACTTACCTTCCCTGTTCTTCTGCACTATCAAGCCAGCATCGATGAAGAGATATTAATTCTCATCTAAAACAGTACCATGAACTGTGGAATGTTTATTGAATGAGCATGATCCAAGATCTCCAACATATTAAATGTATATAAAACTGTTATTTGTATTCTATTCAGTTACCAATGCGTGATTTAGATATTTTTTAAAAGAACATTTGTATGGTGGATTTTCACCAGGGACACTATCACGCATGGTATGACAAGCTAAGCAGTGATTAAGTCATAAAGCAATTTTGCTGCATTTTTAGAGAGACATTATTGCTGAAGGTCTGGTTGCAATAGACTGGAGGTAAAAGTATTCAAACGCAGAGCACACAAATGCCCAAGCAGATCCAATACCCTGACGGACTGTGAGAAAAGGCGACACGGTTGCTCAAGAAATCATGCTAAATACATGCCAAAAGCACAACTGACCAAATGTAAATGCATAAACAAATTTTGCCCTCTTAGTTCCATATAGGGTACAGTAGAGTTTGAGGTGGAGAAAGGCACAGCAGTCTTCAAACAGAAACAGCATGCCCTGGATGGGCCAAATACAAAAGAATTAAAAGCTGAAATGCCACAGTTCGCATGTTGAACAGCACTTTTTTTTTCCTTAATAAAAGGTAGTTATTTTTCTTAGGCCTCTTTAGTGACCTATGCACCCCCAAATTTGAGCCAAACTTGCACACAGCAGTAGTGTCAGGTTTGTACCCTCAAACAAAAGACTTACAACACTGATGAATTCACCTCACCTAGCTCCAGATATCCGCAATGGGATGTCTGCATCAGAGCTTGTTCTCCAGGCTCTTATTATAGTCAATGAAGAGCTGGTCAACAGAATTTATATTGAACGAAACGTAGGTGCCTGTTTAAGGAGATGGATCACATCCTGAACTCATTGACCACATGAACTAGCTCTCTGTTATCTACGACAGGAACCCAGGGTGATTTTCTTGGGTGTACACTGTAGATGCTAACTCCTAAAAATCCTAATTTAGTGTATTTTACAGTCCTACTGATTTCTCATTAAAGCTCTTTCTTCCACTCCAAGAAGTGACAAGACTCATCCAGGTTTCAGATACCAGCTTGCAGCTATTCCATGCACAAGACATTAATGGATGATTATCCTTTAGGAGTTACAGTAAAGTTTGGTTTGTAAAACAGATGTTGGAGAAGTCAATGTAGTTGCATCCATTTATGCCTGTACCAAGTAAAATATCTCAGTGTCCACCATTATTATTTAGCATGCACCTCTTGTGGCCAGTGCAAACATCAGTCCTACAAGCTTGCCTTGTAAAGCAGCTGTGCTAAAACCTGCCTGTTTCTGATCACTTATTAATCCAGTCAATAGAATCACAACAGTGTAAAATTTATAGGGGCCAAAAGCTGCAAGAATAAACTTTTTTTTTTATGTTTTGTAAGTTGAAGGTGCCTTTTGCTCTTAGGAAAAAAAGGAGGATAAATAGATTGGTAAGCAAGCGAGGGAATAAAGGGATCTGATTTTATGTTGTCCTGCAGTTTATCAAGTCTAGTTAAAACTGACTAGAATTGTAATTACATAAAATATTTTGGGAGTATTGCGTAATTTGAGCACAACTGGCAAATCAAACCCTCACACTTTGGCTCCGTAGTACAAATTTGCACCAGTTACAACAGAGCTTTTTCCAGGCAACATCTCATGGTTATTTAGGTATTATTTATAAACAAAAAATATATTTTTTGTCATCTTCACCTCCATTTGAAATTAAACTTACATATTAATTTTCCAACTGAATACGTACAATCATTAATATGTAGCTTGTACCTATATTATAATGTGCTTCTGAGGAATATAATATGTTAAATGGGAGTAGTAAAGGTTGCTTGTTCCATTTCAGTCCATGAACTGGTCTCCAAAAGTTGTCCTGCCCTGCTTCCCTCCTCTCCAAAAAGGAAATATTAACATGCTTTTATGTTCACTTGGCCCATTTTTGTCCAGTGGTCTTCTGACAAATACATTTTACCCTCTTATTGTCTTTTCTTTGAAGTAAAGAAGCAGATATATTATTTTTTTTCTGACAGTAATTGATAAGTACATGTGACTTTACTCACTCTAGTAAATTGAATGTGAGGATTTAATGGGTATATGAATTGTATTGCGCAATGAGGTAGGAGTGAGCACAATACCGTCATTACACAGCAGGTGGGATATTAAGTCCTGGAAAAGACAGTGCTGTAGATGAAAAGAAGAAGGAAAAAAAAAAAGGAAGAAAAAAAAAGATTAATACATTGAAAGAACATTAAGTGGCATTTAAGCTAGAAACAATACTTGGCTCACATCCCAGAATCTCAATGAATGTCTTTGCATGACTTTTCTAGTCTACAATGGGCTTTGGTTGTTAAAAGCTATGAAAAACAGGTAAAAAAAATGAGAAAATACTGAGTGAGTAAACTCCTACATGAAGTAACGAATCAGGGAAGAAAAGAGACAGGTTGCTGTGGATAGTGAGAAAACAATTGAAATTCTGAAGAAGCATGAAATGCAAAAGATTCAAGCCTCACCATTGGTCATTCACTAATTTAAAAATATCTACATAACAGTACAACATAACATGAGGATGTAAGAAAAGCCAGAGTTGGTCAGAACAGTGATCCGCCTTGCTCAATGTCCTGTCTTCAACAGCATCAGCTTCCTAGCAAAAGAAGGTAAAACAAGGTATTTACCAAATGAACTTTCTGTGTACCATTTCACACGAGTGTCTTGAGCAATTTAGCTCGTTCAGGGTAAGATTCAGTTCAAGATTTAAATCAAGATTTAGAAGTGTAAGTGCCCATATGTGAACAGTTTCTCCATAATAATCAGGAAAGATATACTCACTATGATAAACAAAGACTAGAAGGAATTTAGCTATTGTTTATTGTTAGAAAGAATTGTCACTGTTTCAGGATGAGCTGTTTCGCTTTCTAGGCTCCTGTGAGTACATGGACCATCTCTCTTCTGAGTATCACAGGAGCTTTGACATCTCATGCACATGACAACACCTATAAGCAAAGGTCTAAATTTAGGCATCTTCACTTACAGCTCACTCCCACCATTGGTAATTAATGCCTGTGGACCCTGTCTATCTCTGTGGTCATTAATGAGAAATAGGGTTTGTGTTCTTCTGATATGAAAGTTAAACTTTGGTGATACTTATGCCTCTCTGAATGACCACTGCTTCCTTGAGTTCAGGGGTCTAGGTTCATCCCAGGAACAATAGCTGTAGTCTGAAATAACCTTCTGTACACGTTTTTGGTTAGCAGGTACTAAGGAGAAAGCAATTGCTTATTAGTTTTTAATGAGGACCCAGTACTGGGAGGAACCCTCCACAGGGATGGGCATCTGCTTCGGGGTGTTAGCTTATTATCAGGCATCCCCCTTTTTACACACTTCTCCCTGAAAAATTCCAGACCCTCTGTCCAGAAGGGCAGGTTACTGTTCGAAAGCAAGAGAGCTTTCAATCTGTGATGTCCAAGCCATGCCACCGCATCTGGGCCACATGGATATTTGCTGTCTAGTCTAAACTAATGGTTGAGTTCCCTCACTACACAACGGAAAGGGAGAAGTGCCTGCAGCGGGAGATTTATCTCTGCGTTAGAGACCTATTTTAGGATGGGGTATAGGAAACAGGAGCTCACACATACTTTGGTTTTAGCAACTCAGCCTCTCTGTTTATCCTAGGACTATCATTATGGTCTCTGCTTTATTACATTAACTCAGCAAAAGCATACACATGTGTCAAGTGCTTCAGTGAATAGACTTAAGCACATGATTAACTTTAAGAGTGTGCTTAAGTACTTTGCTAAATCAGGGCTTCTATGTTTTCCCCCTCTTAGTACATCTGGTCGATTTGCATATATTTTCCATATAAAGAAATTCATATTCCGAGCAAAATGGAACTATTTCCATGCTTGCACAGTCAGTGGTACTGCTGCTGAAGCTAACTTAAGCAATTCCCTTTCAGTCCCTCTCCCTTGTCCCACCAGTTTTCAGCTGGTTGTTCCAACAACCGCAAACATTGTGCCCGAACAGCTCAATGGGTAGCCATTTGGTGGATTAAAGCAATATTTAAACTGAAGAATAAGTATGGTTTTGGTGAGTTGTTTTATTCTGGGTTGATTTATGACATGCTATGTGACCTGGTTGCACGAACTGTTGATAAACCAGATATAGGAACACACACATGATCAGATTTGGAGGGTGCTTAAACTGGCATCAAAGAAATGCACATGGAACTCTTTGTTGCTTTACAATGTTTTGTGTTGTGACATATTCAGAAGACCTTGCACTACATGTTCCTTCCAGAACTAGACTATTTGCATACAAAAAACCCCACGTTTGAAAGAAAATGGCAAAATCCAATAGGCTCATTTTCAGCCAAGTCTCTAAGCTAAATCTACTATTCTGCTAACAAAGAATAATGCAGAACATCTTGTGATTATCATAATTGTTTGAAATTGCATATAATGAGAATGAAGCATGAGAAAAGTCCTGTTTAAAGCCAAAATGACTCTAATTCTAAAAAGATATTTTTATTTTTCCTTGGTTAGGGGAACCAGTTTTCCCATAATGACAATTTTGTTGTGTCATCAAAGATAGAAGAGAGAAAAATCAGCATTCTTAAAGGTTGATTTCTTTCTCAGGTCATTTGTGACATAGCTGAGAAAATTAATCACTGCAAAAAGAGCATTTGGTAGCAGTACAGCTCTCCCTCTGCAGTAACCTAGGTCAGCTGGATCGACAAAATATTATTGGATTAGGACAGTTCATAAGAGCTTGCTCGATCTAAAGACCTGGCACTTTCTGTTGTCTCTGTAGGAATAAGAGGACAATACAGAGCTCTGATAAGTCTCAGTTCTTTGAACTGTAGTGTTGCCCACCCATAGACTTCCTTTAAAGAAGAAACTAGCAGGCAAATTTTCCCTGCTTTTTATAAAACCATTTATCCTTGTGGAATTTCTTTGCTGTCAAAAAGAGAATCAATATGATTAGATAAGACATGATTAGACATGAAGCTGGTGAGAAAAATATTGTTCAGTTCTAGTAATTAGTTTATGGCCTAATAGCTTATTAAATATTTTACTTTCTTACCAATTAAAAACTAAGAACTTCTTCGCTGGTGACACATGAACTTACTTTGGCACTTCATGTAGGTGAGTCCTGCAACTCAAAATATTTGTATAGAGCTGTTGTTATACTGTTAATAATTTAATTCTGTAAAATATTTGCAAGGACCTTATCACAGCTAATCCCCTCAGGAATCTGCTATTGACTAGGAATTGTATTGCTTCATTTACCATATATTGTCATATACTATATATTTAACTGACGCCTGGCTTACTTTCTGATGTAGAAAAAGACATTTACGCCAAGAATGTCAAACCTGAGGAACTTTTTTGGAACCTGTATTTCAGTTTCAACCTTCTAAAGGAAGCATTCTGTTTCTCAGAAGTTCTGCATGACTCTATCTCCCCCAGAAAAATGACATAACTTCGAGTAACTGGAAAGGATAACAGGACTTTGCACGTGATTAACGGATTTTAGCAAGTAAAACCTGTGGATATTCCCATCTACTTATGGGAATATCTTCAGTTCTTGGCTGAATGGGATGCAGATATTTTTAACTGTTATTTTTAATCAATGTTTTTATTGATCAGTTATGTGTATTATAATACAATCCAAAGAGTCTGATCTGTGCTTTTAGTCATTTTGTACCAAACACCATAGAAAGACTAACACAAAATCCCTACACTCATAGCTCAGAGTCTAAGGAGAAATTAAGCCTGAAAAAAAGGAGGCAGATTGATTAAACAATATATTCTTTCTATGTGGTTTCCAAGCAAAATGATAAGAAGATAATGTACAAAGTAGTTCAAGGTTTAATTACTGACTACAAACCCATTGTAGACAAAGCCTACCAAAAAAAATCTTGAAAGGTTTTCCTGCTCTTTTCTTCACACAACACTTTTATAACTCATGATCTATAAAAAGTGTAATTGATTGGAACAGAAATAGTTTGGTTTCTTTATTTGATAATGTGGTCCAGTGGCTTAGTTGTTGTCACAATGTTAACATTTATGAACCATTACTCACAATGAGCAAAGGTAACCTATTTTTTTTTATGCTTTTTAGGTATAAACAATTCCCTTGGTTTATCAGTTACTGTAGTTTGGTTCTTATGGGCAACTATTGTTCACACTTGAAAACTCAGGGAAAATAAATTACAAACAAAGCTAGATAATATTCCTATTATTGTATCTTATGATACTATTAAGCTCATAGTACTATTGACTAAATCACCTTGGATTTTTCATTTTTGTTTGCACAGCATGTAGAATTTATCCCCTTTGCTGATTTAATTACCTCTTGTATTTACATTAAAATGAGATGATAGAAGAATGAAGAGTAGTGTCAACTGCTTTCAAAGACAATGGAGTTAATCTACGTGGATAATGGAAAAGGTGATTGAAAGATGTATTGTTCAGGAAAACAATTAGCACAGGCACCTTAGCCCCTAACTGGGTTATCTTTTGTAAATCCTTGACTCACAGCAAACAAACCCAGTTAACACATCATTATTTAGCTCAGCTCAATTAGAGTCCAAAGTAATTACTAAGAATATGCCTTGCATGAAACAACAGGCAGTGCAAGCTGATATTAACTTCCAACACTGCGTCTCACCATGAACAGTGAAAGAATCAGAAGGGCATTAATATACTGTGGAAAGGGAGGTGAAATGCATCATGTGCGAGTCAGCTGAGTGAAAATTGATGAGTTTTCATTCCTCATATAAAGCGCTGCTCCTTTGAGTTTCTCTGAAACTTCCATATGGTGGTAAAGTCATGCAAAACTCTATCATGGACAGCAACGGTGGTTTTTTTCTGTGGTAGTAACACCTATCTGTAGATGTGCTCATATTTGAGATTTCTCCCTGAAACAACATTCCTTTCAGTCTTGCTGCTCTTCACAAGCAATCTAGAAGGCCAGTGTTCATGAAGACCTCTCCACTGAGTCAGAGCAGATGAGGTTCTGCGGGATGACCCTGAGCCTCCAGGAGAAGTTACAATGACAGCACACTTCTCACTACGTCAACTGCAGCAAGTAAATGATATCTTTTGATCTTTTCAGAGATGACCTCTGATTTGCTTTGGGTTGCCCAGAGTCAAGTTTGTCCCTTTGAAAAATTGTCTCAGGAAGGATCCCAAAAATAAGGGACCTAAAATCCCAGGGAACTGAGAAAAAGTTTGCCTGCAGTCTTACAGAAAAAGAGATTTCTGCAGAAAAAGACAGAAGAGACAGAATACACATCCCTATGCAGCCCTTTTCACTGTCATTAATGTTTGTTTTGTACTTCACCAGCAACTTTAGAAAGAAAAAGTCACCAAAACAAAACTTTGACCTAAAATGTAATTAAAATATTTTAAAAATCCAACTGCCTTTATGTTTGGGGCTTTTTTGTTGGGTTTTGTTGTTGTTGTTGTTTTTTAACATGTTAAACCTTGATGGAACAGAAAATGAGAGAACTCACCAGTTTCTTCTTAGCATTATTTATTAGACATTTGGTCTTTCAGGATGTTATTGACCAAGTGCATGGCTTGTCATGAGATTTTTACCTAACTTTAACAGTATAAAACTCAGGTGGCTATTTTGTGTTAATTATTTTGTCTTCTCGTCTTGTTAATGGTGAAGGAGAAATGCACCTCTGTAAGACACCATCTCCAAACCCCAAACAAGAGCCTAAATTAGGGAAAGCATCACTTAAAGAAGTCCAGTTCTCCCTGTCGTCTATAAGGGCAGTCTGGAGAGATAGATACGTACTTCTCAGCTCAATTAGGCAACAGGAACCCCAGCTGTTCTTGATGTTGTTACTTTACCAAGCATATCACCTTTGTTTTTTAATTCTCATTAAATGTTTGGGCTGTGGGGCACCATGTGTGCCGCGATCAAGAAGTGAAAGAAAACGGATATGAGTAGGAAACCAGAGAAATGTTTTCAGATTACTTACCAGAAAAATGCAGGTTGAGATTATAGACATTTGCAACGCATGACTCCTCAGCTGTGCTTTCACAGGTCATCAGTCCAGCAGAGTGGCCACCTCCATAATAATAATCTTTTTCACTCCTACAAGATATAAGAGAAGTTGGAGAGAATTTCAATAAAAGTCCCTGCTGCAGGGACAGAGCTAAATTGAAAAGCTGCCTCTCCACTCAGCACCAAAGTAGCTCTCAAATTAAAACACGCGGTTCACCTCACTCTGGCAAATGGTGATGGAGAGATAAAACGGCTTTTTACTCCCAGAATTGTCCACCCCCTTCACAAATGCTGTTAGGAATCACTTGAGGAAAATACACTGATAGTGGCTTATCTTTTGTAGTGTGTGCATCATAACCTATGATGCTGCTTTTAATTTATGACATTTCTCAGTTCCTAGCCTGAAACACTTAGAAATACATTATGAGGACACAGCAACCCTTTCAGAGAAACACTCAATGCCCACAACATGTTAAAATTTCTTAATTTCTTACATCTACTAAATTAATTTGTATTTATGACATGAAGTCCAGTTTTCATTTTTAAAGAACATGTTTTCACAGAGAATGCAGGCAATTGAATACTTCAAGTAAGCAGGAACCCAGAAATTACTTATGATAAAAACATAGAGAAAAAAAAAATCAAAACAAAAATGGATGTTTGCCTTTGGGAGTACATTAGAAAAATGATCAATCTTTAACTCTTTCAGCCTTTTTGGAAATGTCATTGTTATTTAACTTCTGGGGGAATAAGTTAATAAAATAGGCAATTTTAAAGTATATATTTAACAATGTAAGAAAACTATGCACCTCTGCCCACAAAGGCATTCAACATCCTGTACCTCACAGCGTGGCTCAGTGCAGCTAGGACTCCGGGATGGGAAAGGTATTTTACAGTAGAAAAATGTCAAATAGTGCTGTAATGAACTCTGAAAAACACGAGTGAAAAAAGAAGAACTGTCAGTTGGAAGATCTCATGCTATAGTGCATCTTGACCAAGTGCAAAGCAGGCAGATCAGAGAGACAAGGCAGGTGCAAGGGGAAGATATGGTGACAAGATTTATCTTATCAGTGCTGCCTTCATCCTCCTGCCTTGTGACTTTTCCTATTATGTTCACACTTCATCTTGGCAGGAAAATCTTTGGGAATACCTTATTACTCGTATTAAAATGTGAAGTTCCTTGGCTAGTACTTGGCTAGGGTCAGTCTCTTCTCCCAAGTAACAAGCGACAGGACAAGAGGAAACGGCCTCAAGTTGCACCAGGGGAGGTTTCTATCGGATATTAGGAAAAAATTCTTCACCAAAAGGGTTGTCAAGCATTGGAACAGGCTGTCCAGGAAAGTGGTGAGTCACCATCCCTGGAGGTATTTAAAAGGCAGGTAGACGTGGTGGTGAGGGACATGGTTTATTGTTGGTTTTGGCAGTGTTAGGTTTATGGTTGGACTCAATGATCTCAAAGGTCTCTTCCAACCTGGACAACTCTATGATTCTAATAGTACTAAGAACTTTTCACCATGTTTATATAGGTGGATATTCCCATCCTAAAGACTACTTGACTTTTAATTTGCTGCAAAACATCAGGCTGTCCACCTTCCTCCTGCTTGTCTGTGAAAATATTGTTAGTCTGTAGAAATCTTATTTCAGAAAGCATTAGACTGCTGAGCATACTTAAGCCTGCTAGTCAAATTACACACCACTGTTACGGGGTTGCTATTTAGTTAGAATCCTGTGTTGATAGGTTTGTATTTCTTAGAGGTTGTATACTGCAGATTCATAACATGTGTGGATGAAAGTTCAAAAGAGTGACAGTACTGAAGACAGGAGACATGAATTACCACTCCGTGCTCACAAAATTCAAAGCTTTTTTCATCTTTAGAGATGTGGTATGCAGAGTCTGGTGGTAGATCTACACAGCTGGGGAAACTGATACAAAGAGCACACAGTACCTTGGACTGTAGTACACAGAATCATAGAATGGTTTGGGTTAGAAGGGACCTTAAAGATCATCCAGTTCCAACCCCCCTGCCATGGGCAGGGACACCTCCCACTAGACCATGTTTCTCAGAGCCCCATCCAGACTGATCTTGAACATCTCCAGGGATGGGGCACCCACAACTTCCCAGAAGATCTGGGGAGTGGGAATCCAAAAGCCCCAGAAGATGAATAGTCATGTAATCATGGCTAATCATACACTCGATCACCTTACACTTTGTTTTTCTCCCAACTGTTATATGAAAAACTGTGTTGTAAAGTGTTCATCACATATTTAGAAACTCAGAAATACATCTGGTCGGTACAAGAAACATCTCCTAGGAAAACTGTTGCCTCCACTCATGTTTTTCCACAGAAGCTCATGTAAAGACGAGATGTTGAAAGAGTTATCAGGTGGGTAAATACTGATGCCAAGATTTGAGTCCCACAGAATATTTCAGAGGTGGTAATTCTGCGTCTCAAGTCTGTCCCATAAGGAAAGTAGCTTCTTAATTGGCACTTGCACACTACTGCAGCAGTAGTAAGTTAACTTAATACCCAACCCTCAGAAGCTAAAGCTAAGAGGAAGTACTTTTATGAACATACCTAACCTCCAGGATTGCACAAAGCACAGAGTTTCATAGAGCCAAGAACAGCTAAAACCTGAGAATGGGAGAAATAATTATTTCTTGAAACATCAGTAAACACAGATCAGTGCAACACCTCATTGGCAAATCAGAAATACTGACAGAACTTCAGCTGAAGTGAGGTAAACATCTCTATAGACTAATACAAACTCAATCTTTATCCTTTCTGCATTTTAACCACAAAATGAAGCCAGCACTTAGTTACATTAAAAGAGATTGCTATATATTTTATGCCATGCATTAAGAATATTTTACACTGGAGATTTTAAACAACATATTAAAAAGTACTAAAATCACTCGTATCAACTGGCTACGGTATAATTGAGCTCTATAAAGATTATTGAAATACTTTTGAAACTATAAGAAGTAGTATAAATAATAAGGGGAAATAAATCTTCTTTCCACTTCCCACTTTAGAAGAAACAAACTTTTTAGTATTTGCCTCTGCATTCTTGCCAGCCAAAAACAGCAGTGCAAGGAGTCAAATTGTTTTCCTAGTCTATCTGCAGACCATAAGAGATATTTTTGTAAAAATGAAAGTAATAACATTTTTCCCACATTTGCACCTTCAAAATTCCCAACTTCCTACTCATTCCTTATTAGTATTTGTTCCTTTGCATTTTCTTTTCAAAGGGATGTCCATGCAGGTGTAGTACTACACTCAGTGACTACACAAGAAAGTTTTTTTTTATTTTGTTTGGGTTTTTGTTAGCTTTTGTTTGTTTGTTTTCTTGTTTTTTTGGGATAGTGGCTTTGATACCATCTGAAAAGAACGTGATCCAGATTTAGAACTGAAGGGAACTTGATATGACAACTTACACACCAGCAGATTTCCTTGTGATGTTGACAAGGCTGTGCTAGATGAGACCACAGACTTGGGGGGAGACTCTTCACTCTCTGAGAGACAGACTCATCCTTTCACTTCAAAGATGGCAAGGGCACTCAGTGACCTGACATATTGTGGCACCAATACATTTCCATAAATGACCCAGGTATCACCCCTCTAAAGCAATTATATCAGCCACATACACACAATAACAGAGATTCTTTACACCCACAAATAAAATGTCATAGTGGCCCTGAGAATTCAATACACCACCTAATATGCTCCTGCAATCCAATATATTTCATTTACAAGCCAATATATTACCCAATTTATAACCAATCTGTCATGCACGTGAATCAATACAAATCATGAAAACACACATACATAACACACTTCACATAATTGAATTTTCTGCTCCCTAGCCTCTCATTACCCTGCCACAAACTGCTTGAAATAAATACCTCTTATTACTTTCAAGGTACAAACACCGTCAGGGACACCAGGCCAGTACAACACAACTTTCAAGCACGTATATAATCCAGGATCAACTTTCAGAAAGACCATGGAACCTGGAAAACCTAACTGCAGTTTGCAGACTGTATCAGGGCTTTCTGTATGTATCCTGGCATATCGTTTATTTTCCATGGAGTAAATGAGAAAACATAGATCACATAAGACTGAAAGGGTCTCCAGTCCTTAAGATCTAAGAACACAGGGACTCACATGATTGCACTTGATGTTACTGTGAGCCGCTCCTGACTGTATCACATCCATGAGAATGTGGTCAGTAGATCAACACAATTACTCCTATCAGGTTATCTGTGTAGATCTTGGTTGGAAAGGAAGTTGATGTTCCTAAAATGAACTGTCTCTGTCAAAGGTTAGGAGTACACCTGCCAAAGATGTCCAGCATTTTGGACAGATGGAAAGAGTTCAGAGCAGCTCCACAGTATAAAGTCTGATGTTTCTCCAATTGTTACATGATTCTACATATCAGAGAGGGATTTTAAGCATGCATATGGATTTTCTGAGAGTAGAAAATATTCAGTTCTCATTAACAGTAATTTCCATTTGAATGAACTTGCTTAATTATGATTGGCCTTTGATTGGAATTGGAACCAAAAAAAAAAGAAAAACAAACAAAAAACCAGTCAGGTTTTTTTTTTTTTCTTTTTGTTTTGTTTAATAGGTTGGACTAGATGATCTTAAAAGGTCCCTTCCAACCTAGGTGAT
>JAOXJK010000012.1:156820873-156844826 GCA_025774025.1 Xenus cinereus
TGTTTAATAGGTTGGACTAGATGATCTTAAAAGGTCCCTTCCAACCTAGGTGATTCTGTGATTCTGTGATTCTGTAACATAACAACAACTCTTTTTGTTTCAGCATTTAGAAGTTTTAGCCCACTGATGATAACCACAAAATTGTTGAAACCAGGGCTCAAAAGGGCATGAAGTTTAGCCAGCAGCCCCAAGGTGAGAAAAGCTTCCCATGAGCCTTTCTGACAACTGTTGCTATAACAGAATTCAGTATCGTGAACCCACATACTGCCTGTGTTCAGTGTGCTTCACCCTTCGAAATCGGATACCTCTTTTGCTGCAAGTTAAAGATGGGGATAAATTTTACTCTATGCTGTTTTCTTTCATACGCAAAGAACGGGCTTGGGATGACTGAATGAAAGTCCTGTCATCTTTGAGGATTTATTGTGCACTCAGACATACCAGCTAAGGAGGACATCTCATCTCAGAAGTGTAATGTATGTGCTAGAAATTGAGAATGAAGCTGCTGTTATCTTCTGTTTTGTATCTGGAAGAACCTACCTACTATATACACATCACAGACATTTCCAGGCATCTTTTATATTCATTTTTTTTATCAAGTCTTACTGAAGTTTTTCTCTTAATTATAGTTTTTGCAGTCAGTTCTTTTGTATTTATTTATTACATTAAAAAATGCAAAGTGTGCTTAAAAATCAGAGATATCAAAACTCTTTCTGACAGGTTTACATGTAACATCTTTCGAAAAACGATTACACTGCATTTATGTGTATGTGGCTCGAAG
This sequence comes from Xenus cinereus, assembly GCA_025774025.1. Classification (NCBI taxonomy): domain Eukaryota; kingdom Metazoa; phylum Chordata; class Aves; order Charadriiformes; family Scolopacidae; genus Xenus; species Xenus cinereus. Next base: position 156,821,652 of record JAOXJK010000012.1, read on the forward strand.
CTGGCGAACAACACTGGATTGACAAGTGCGGAAATTGAATTTCTCTATCTAAAAACAGATATGCAGCAAGCAGCAACAGTGTAAGCTTCTCTCACAATCCTCAGCCTACGTGCTACCCATACGATGGTGGCTGGGGCTGTGACATGACATTTTTGAACTCGCCACACATTTTGTCCCCAATCCTCTCACTTCTTCAAGGTCCTCTCTGAGTACACCCCGTCTCTTCGGTTTTGCGGCTTCTTCTACTCCATAGCAGGAGATAGCAAAAAAAGATCAGACCTATTCACCCCAATTTAATTTATTCCCTTTACTTTTTCCTTGCAAGTGCTCTGTTGGTGGGCTTGAGGAATAAAATCTTACCTTGTTCCTGTGAATATCATTGCCACAGCCTCTCATTTTGACTATCATTTGTCAAGCCTATTCTGGCTCCCTGTTCTCTATTTTCTCTGAAAGTAAGAGGAAGCTGCTTCTTATCTGTTATTTTCAAAGTTCCCAGAGGATATTGCCAACATTTTTGCTATCCTGGATGCAATCTCAGACTCTCTTAGCAGATTTGGATATTTTATATACTCACCAGAGCTGCCTGATGTCATGGAGGAGACATCCATGAAAACCTACTTCCTTATTTGCCTTCAGATCTTACTTTTGTTTAATTTGCCATGATGACCATTCAGAAAGAAAACTAAATTTGTGATGTTGGTGTGCTGCAGATTGGTATCATCTCATCATTTTCTGGTACCAGCAGCACATTCCTTATTTTCTGTCTATAATGAGTAGTTGTCCTTGGTGTTATAACTTAAACAAAAGCAGGGACCCACTCCATCATTGTCTATCTTTGTCCCGAACCTGTGTTTCCCTATTGGTCCAGTAACACTAGTAGAAATAACACAGTAAAGTGAAGAGGTGATAACCATTTTCTCCAGAGGTCTCCAGTTCCATCCTCCTGCATGACACAGTAATGTGGCCAACATCTCATCTGTAGATCAGATCAGCTGTTATTTTGCCTCACCAAATCCTAAAATCGTCCATGGATAAGATACCTCTGTCTCACTGAATGATCTGTTCCAGTCCTGCACTATCCTTCTAGTGAAGGGCTTTGTCTTTTTTCCCAATGAATAACCTGAATCTGTTGATCCCCAATTTGTGGCCATTGCCTCTTGTTTTAGCTGTGGGACTCTGCTGAAAAGGGTTTGGTGCCTTTGATTCTAAAATGAATCAAAAAAGTGTTAATATTTTCAAATTTTTTTTGTTTGAAAAGAATTCTATTCTATCGGGATAATTAACTCCTTCCGGACAAAGCAGATGATCTCTTAAAATCCATAGCATTCCTGTATTCTGTGAAGAAACCTTCAGAAGGAAAGAAAAATACATGGAGCTAACAGGGAGAATTATATTAATTTTTGAAATTATGAACTTTGTATAGCATTTATTAGGTAAAAATAAATCACCAGGTTATGTGAGCTAGTTACATGAGGTCAGAAACGGGCAAATAAAAAGTAAACTGTAATGTGATTAATGACAAAAAAGGTAGGAAACATACCTAGACATGTGCCAAAGAGTGTCCTGGTGCCAAAACCTCAGACTGTTTCTGTTTTTTATAGAGTAGCAGACCATGTTAAAGTGCAAATGCTTTCTTTTTATTTTTACTGTCTCTAAAAGGAGTCAAGGTGCCATGAAAAGACTAATCTCTGTTGTAATTTACAGCCTAAAAACTGATGATAAAGGTGGTGCAACTCTTCTAAAATTGATTGCATATCTGGGAGAGAAAGTAGCACCTCGTTTGTCCTTGTTCATTTCAATAAGCTCAGAATTAGTCACACAATTTAGCCTCAAATTTCAATGTTCTCACTCATCAGGGTTATGTCTGTAGTGGTTTTAGGGTGTATTGGAACATATCTGATCACATTACTTTGAAGTTTGCACCACAACCCTGTGAAAAAAGCTACATATTCGTTTCTCTTAGCTTCTTAACCCCTTTGCTTACTGTTGCACACAAAGGAGAGCAGGGGCAGTTTTAATGCTGTAACATTGACTAAGTGAATCAGAACAGGATAAAGCATTTCTTAGGATGCGGGAGGGGTTTCTTCATGCATTTGTGACCTTGGCAGACCTAGGAGGATTTGCAGCGGGACTTTCTTTGGATGAGAAACTTCTTAGGCAGGTCTAGCGGTAAGTGGCAGTTTTACAGATGAGGAAGTTAATCAAGTCAGATGTCTGACTGAGAGCAACATAGAATTGCACCACTAAGATTGTTCTGGTGAGGAGACATAAATGAGACATTAATATTTTTCTTTTTTCCACGCAAAGAAAGATTTCCTGCAGTCTTTGCAAATATAACAGCACTGAATCTGGTCTCCTAAGCCAAACACAGGTGTTTGCAGTTTACCCTGCTTAAGTCCTCTTTTAAATGTCAAATGGATATGATATTCTTCAGCCTTGGTCTATTGATAAATATCGCAGTACACCAACAAAGAGCCAGGAGAATCCACACGTTAAGGTCACAGGTGAAAACTCTCATATCTGGGCTGTAGATCTGGAGCTGGAATCTTTGAGCTGCCCACCTTTAATATAGCAGACCATGATTAGCTGTTATCTGGACAGTTGGCAGAATTCCTTCCACAGCCTACAGAAAATCTCTGAGTTGCAGAAAAAGCAACAAATTCCCACCAAAGTGGAAAATAACTGCTCAGTTTAGAACAGCCATAGCTCGAACACCTTCAAAAGGAAAATTTGGTGTCCCTATCTTTGTACTAAATACTCTACTTCTGTAAAGAGGTTTTTTTAATTTAAAGCATATAAGAGGTTATTAAAGTTACTTCATTCATATATGTCTTAAGCATTTTATTGTTTTATATAAAATATTTTTTGTTTTATATTAAACATTTATATGTTCTATATTACCTTCTTTTGTGAACATCTATTACTCAACAACACAGAATGACACATTGTGTTTAAATAAAGAGAAGAGAAAAGCCACCGTAATGTGGTCAATATTTTTCTCTTATGCTGTGTATTAAGCGTTCCCATATTTTTCCAAACTATTGTCTTTACTTTTCTAATATGTCATGAAAAGAGGAGTATCAGGCAGCCCTTAACTTGCTATAGAGAACTTGCTATGCCAAAAATAGTCAGCTTAAGAAGCAGAGAAGAGCATCAAATAGAAATAAAAACCCAAATGCAAAGTTTTTCAGAAAATCTTTCACCAGATTCATAATGCTCAGCTGTAAAAAAACTGCGGATGAGGTCAGAAACCTGACATACCACCTTCTCCATATTTTATCTTTCTTGTAGAAAAAAAGGCAAGAAATTTCTAATATCCTCTGACTGAAAGTTCAGCCCAGCTCCCAGTGATCAAAGTTGTTCAAACTACCATGTGAACAAACCACCAGACAAACATCGCTGTGTCCAGAGTAAAAATTTCAGAATTTGATATGTTAATCTCTTTTTGTCAGAGAGACCCTTGGTCAAACACAGTTTCTCTGCCTTTCAGTCTTCCCACCTCCAATATAAAGCTAATCTTACTTGCAGGGTTTGTAGGAAGTGTAACGGATAACTGCAAATTGCTTTGAAAAATCTCATATCAAAACTCAGCAAATTATTCTTATTACTAATATTACTAATAAACCTGAGGAAATAAGCTCATCTTTCACCTTGTCTGGAACCATAAAAGGCAAAATAGGACAGAACATTTTCAGGAGTGATATTTAGCTGGATGAGGCTGAGAGCAGCACAAAATATTTTATCCAGCAGTAATTTAAGCAAAGTTGGAGTGCACTAAAATAGGAAATAAGCGTGGTAACAAGGTGACAATCTGTAAGACCCACTGTACTGTATTGAGACTAATATGTGGCATGGGCAAGGTATGGGGGAATATAAATAAAAATGTGACTTATTGTGCCAAAGTTTCAATGTATTTTAATTTTCAACCCCATAAAGATTTATCAGCCAGCATTATGGGTCCTCTCAGAGAGGCAAGAAACATGATGGATTCTACTACATTATTCCTGAAAACATCACGTAACTTAATTTTCTTCTCTCTGTCACATTTCTCTTGGACAATGACAAAAGCCACTGGCTACCCAAAGTGAGTTGGGTGGTTGGTTTCTGATTTCTACTAAACAAAATACCCTTATCACGGATTCCAAGCCAAGAAATGAGAAATTATTTCTAATTTGAGCTTCCCATGCTCTAAGCAGTGTCTCTGCCTGCAAACTCCAACAGTGATGTGCTCCTGTTTTTAATGGTAAAAAGGAATCCCCAAAGCTGTGCCTTTTTGGGTCCTCAGAACTCTGAAATCCTATGGCCAATGCAATACTTATTACAGTAAAGAATTTGACTCAGAAAGTTAAGACATAAAACCTATCAGTCCCAATATTAACATTATTAATTGACACAACTCATTTAATTAGAAAAGAAAAAAAAATGTAATCATTTGAACATGGTTCTTTTACGGAGTTTGGGATGACTATGTTTCAGATAGTATTTTCTCTTGAGTTTCAGTGGAGCAATAGGGGTATGTCTGGAGGATAATCACAATTTTAGACTGAACAGACTCATCCTATTGCCATGCCTTCCTCTTTCCAAAAACTAGAAAGGGAGGATAAAATGATTAGGTTCCCATTTGAGGGTCCTCTATTATGTGTCTAAAGATAGATTGACCTTTATAAACAAACAGACTTAAATTTATTGCACTAATACAACAGAAGACATCTGGTCTTTGAAGCACACATCATTTCAAAAATAGCATCCCTTCTTGGTGTATGCAAACTTAAGAAACAGTTATTAATAACCATCTTTTTTTTTTTTTTTCCCTAAACTACTTCAAATTTCATCAGTACTGAGAAACATTTGTCTCCAGTCATGTCAAAATGTGGAATCGAACCTGACCATATAACGATGAATTTCTCATATAAAACATTTTCAGTCTTCTTCATCATGTGCCCTTCATGGGACTTAGCATTAATTAGGAGCATAAGGCTGGAGAAATTGCCACTGTCATCAAATCCAGACCCAATTATGGCTGACAACTACCTCGTATGACCCTGTTGACAACTCTTCACATTCTCAAGGCAGTCTCAAGGCAGCCAGATCTTTTTCTGCCGTGCCTCAGGTCAAAGGCCTTCCAAGAATTTTGCTGCTCCAGAGTTTAGAAATTTTCTCTGAATTTCCAGCTTGTATTTACTCTTAGGCTGATGTTCCTCAGTCTGCACTGTCCCAGCTAAAGGACTGCAGACCCCTTCGCGGTGAATTAAATGGGGTAGTCAGCTGCAGATCAGAACAGCTGGAGTTGAATTAATACGGAGTGTTACACTAAATGTCACACGAGATGAGCTCAGCAAGGTCCCTCCTGACACACAATTCTGACATCAATCTTTGCTTCTGGATTTACTATTCCCTTACTTGCTTTCCTTTGCAGAAGCAGATCCCTGATCCGTTGAAGATCCTGGGGAATATGTGACCAGATGTTTCTAGCCCCCTTTCCAGAGTAATTTCCCAGCACTCCACGAACAGCGGCAAACAGGAGTTCAGCATGTCAGCCTCTGGGATATGCTGAATAGTGCGTCAGAAAATCGTAAAGAAAACATGGTCCAGACTTTCATAAAGACAACCACTTTTGGTGACTGTTCCATATAGTGAGAGAAGGAAAGTTAAAAGAAAAGCATCTTCTTTCAAGTCAAGCTGTGTCCTCTCCAGGAGTACCTGCTGCCCTCTCACAGAATCACAGAATGATATGGGGTTGGAAAGGACCTCTGGAGATCATCTAGTCATTCAAAACTTGCCTGGACATGCTACTGTGCAACCTGCTCTGGATGAACCTGCTTTAGCAGGGGGGTTGGACTAGATGATTTCCAAATGTCCCTTCAAACCCCGTGTCATTCTGTCATTCTGTGAAATTAAGTCGATACTGGTGGATCGAGACCACCATCATGAAAACTTCGTTTGTCTGTTTCAGATTACATTTTTGACTGTCAACCTCACCAGAAGCTGTATGGAATTAGCATTTAATTCTTTCATTCATATTAACCAGAAACTTCTTCTGGAAGAAGACATTATTATAAAAAACTTTAGGCTTGGAGAAACTGTACTTGAAAAAACTAATAGCCAGATAATTTTGGAGAAGCTCGGTGTGTGACATTTTTGTAAATACATTGCAAAAGTACCACAGAGGATTTGACATTATTAGCACTAAAAATATTATGAGAATCTAATCCTGCAAGATGCTGAGTCTATGGGAACATGCAGCATTTGGCAGCTCTCAGGAAGCTCTCAATAACTCTTAGATTCAGACTTAAAGTGCTGTGATCCTGAGTTGCCCATTAAAGATGCACTAAATGTTTCCACTAAGGGAAGTCCCAATTATGTGGTTTTATATAGAAAAAGGGAAAGTTAATGAATGGAAATGTAACAGCTCTGACGCTGCTGAAGCACTGAGCTGTCATCCTCATAACTTTCCCAGAGAGATAAATATGCTCTTTCCAGCTTCTCAGAAGTTATTATTGCATCTGATTTACAGGCAGTATAGAGGTAGAGAGGGGGGAAATCAACAGCAACTTTTTGAGGTTTCTCATAATGAAAATTTTAAAAGCTTTTTAAAAAATGAACAGTAGGGAAATACCGTGTTTTTATTAAGGAAGAAAACATGGATTATAAACTGGTTTGTATCTAAGGAAATAGTCATGTTGTTTAACATGCCAGCATGTCATGTTATAAAATTCTTGAATTCAAAAGCAGTCTCAATTTCGAATGAAAATTCTGATGTTCACAGCTGTTCTGTAGAACACTAAACCCACACATATTTTAGTCCTTCCATTTGGAAAAAGAACCTAGATGCACTGGAGTGGGATAAGATTACAGGATGATTTTTAGGTAAATTATTACTGGAGTGTATGCAATACATACCCTGTATTACAGTGAAAATATTCACCTTCTGGAGGCACCAGTCTGTTTCAGTTGTCTACTGAAGAACTCGTTTAGGTTAGAAACCCAACTTTTATTCTTCTGAAGTGTATTAGATTAACGCTACTTATCCTGTCTGTTGTTTCCACCATCTGTCTCTCTGCTTGTTTCCCTCTATTTTTATATTCCTGGTAACAGACACATAAGAGCTCCCCTGTTTCCCTCTACAGCTTTTTGCTATTACGATGATAGCAGCTGGCACTCTCCACTGATATTACAGCCCTGTTATGCTATGGGTTGCAATTGCTCTTTCTATAAGGCAACTTCAGCCCTAAGGACTGTGTAGATACCGCAAAGAAGGATGGAGGCAAAAGTGACCATGGGAGGGCAGGTGAGTTGGACATTCCTCAGCCTACCTGCATTGAGAATCAAACCCAGTTTCTTGCTGTCAAACCTTGCGTGCAACTCAAAAAACCTTCACATCTCTGCATTTCCTGGTTTTAGTGTCATTTTAAAAGAGTGTCAGTAGTGATGCAGAAGAATGAAAAGCCATAGTGAGAGACAAGAGGCAATTTATGAGTCCCCAGGCAGGTAAAAGCTGTACCTATCAAAGCAGGTAAATCCTCAGTGTTGTGTCCACAGCATAGGTTTGTCCCACCCCAAGTGTTCATGTCGACCTGGGCTCCCTGGCACACATGGAGAAGGAGTCCACAGGGGGAGTGAGCGAAAATCATCTCATCTTAGAGAAGATGCTCATGTTTATTTGGATGAGTCACATCCTTATTTCCATTGACTACTGACTATAGAGTCTACTGCCTGTTAACTACAATGAGAACCTAAATGCTCTTCTTACGTGGAGATGGCTGAATTGTACACCCCTAAAAAAGAGCAGAACTCGTTTTCAGTTCTTTTATGTGGGACCAAGCTGCACTCCACAGAAGACCTTAGCATTTTTAGCCATATGAGCTTCAGTGACTTCATTGCATGTGTTCAGCTGTTTTGTTCGATTTTACGGAGAAACTCAGTGATTTCACCTTCCTCATTTAGAAGTTTCCCTCCTACCCCAAGTTCTCAGGTCACTTGATAGCTGACAGTTTTATGCCCTTTTACTTTCTCTGTGGGAGTGGCAGGTGGGGAATGGGGAGAAGAAGGAGAGAAGATATGTAAGAAAAGGAGGTTGTTTCATCTTGTATTTTGCAGAGACCCCAAATCAGAAAATGAAAGTGTTCCATTTTTTTACTATCTATAACTCCTGAAATATTACAATTGCTTTCTGAAGAATGAGCTGTTTGCAATATCTTGTTTCTGTAGACCCAGCAGCTGAGATGGAGCTGAAGTTTGGAAATGGAAACTATGTGCAGCTACTCATTGCCTTTGTATTTCCAGTTACCACACTTCAGGCATCCAGCCTTGGCACATAAAAGAAGAAACAATTACTATAACTAAAGAAGTCAAGTGTTCAGCGTTTTAGTATTTGGTGAGCAGCAAAGCCAGCATATTTGACAGGAAAATATATTTATGGATCAGATCTTGCTCTTGAAACACATAATATATCTCACAGATCATCATTGTTTGAAGTCTCTACCTCTGACAAAGAGATTAGAAATTAAATTTTGATGAAAGAGGAAAAAAATAGAGTGGTTTTCAGTAGGAAAGAAACATGTCTGCTTGTTGCTGTACATGGTACACCCCTTTCAGATAACACAGCACAAATCAAAAGGGGGGAAAAACCCCACAAAATTATAACTAAGCTACACCACAAGGCAATCTGCTTTAGAATTCCCCTATTTTTGTCCTCGGTTCATAACCTCTGCTAAAAGCCACCTGGTGATGATAATATGCAATGTGCCTTGAATCCTAACGGTAGGTTAACTGAATGTAATTTCAGATTCATGTTTTTCCTTCCAAGCTTAAAACTTCCTACATGCTCCTACAACTCAGAGCAGCCTCGCCTCTACCACTGGAAAATATCAGCAATTACCTAAAAACCAGAAACCATCTAAGCAATGGTAGATATATTAAAAGACTTACTGCTTACACCAAGGCTTTTTACAGCAAACTTTAATGCAAACAGAAACTGGCTATTCACTGGAGAAACTGATATTTTTTTATAACAGATGGGATAATGCGTTGGCCTTGGACATAGGAGTGAAATGAGCATATAGCAGTTCGCTTTTGCTGGGGAAAGGCTACATGATTCCGATAAATGGACTAACAAGAGTGGGTAACCGTGTACCGTATTCCCGTGTTCCTTTGATTATTTTTTTTTTTGTAAGACCGTGAAGATGTTTTCACATCACGTATCTTTTTTAAGTGAAAAATCAAGCTATGTTCTCAGGTATACTCAAACAATGTTTTTACAGTATGATGTTAATGAATAGAAAATATTACTGTTTAACATTAAATGAAGTACCCAGCAAAAAGACACAGTTTTAAAAAGTAGATTATGTAGTTAAAAGTCACATAAATAAAACCATAGATAAAAAAAAATTGATTTCTAGATAAAATAGAGAGAAAAGTCGTTTTCCCTGTAATAAATTCCGACATCTGTCCTTGGTCTTGTTCCTCCTTTGCTTGAGAGAGGTTGAGGTAAGAACAGCCAATGCCTTGTCTTCCTTAAGGAACTTAAATAGTGTTTATTAATTTAATAAACTACCATTTCTCCTGTTTTAGTGTAAGAAAATGAAGTATTTCCTAAAACAGCTTTTAATATTCCCTGTGACTTTTTAAAGGATCAAATGACTTCAAAAGCAATTATTTACCTTCCTTACCTTTATGTCTACCAAATATTTAACACTTCACAATAATTATTTGTTTCCCATTATTTGGCTGCTTAATGACCTTGCCACCATCAATACATTAATGCTCTACAGTCTGCAGTGAGGTGAAGGAATGGCCTTAGTCTTAAAGAAAAGGGAATTAAGGCAAAGCAAATGTGTCTTTCATGACATTAAGGAATTGCTTCTACTCTCTGTGGTTCTCACTCTCTGTTTAAACTGCAAATCTAACCTCCAGGTTGGAGCTGGATTTGACTGTTTAGCTGAACCACTTCATCTGCAGTTAATGTACTTTTGATGGGCACAAATCTAATGCATGTATTTAAGAAACCATAGAATAGATTATCACCACATTCAGCACATTTAAAATTCTGTAAATATCATACGAAAATGATTTCAGTTTTTATAATATGAGTGTTTCTTTACATTTCATGGGGAAGTATCCTTACACATACTTCATCCAAACAATGTGCCGTGAGCGTATTACTGAATATACAATAAATAAAAGAGCAGTGTTTTATTTTTATTTTAAGTGAAATAAATAAATAAATAAAATTGTTTGCCCTGTGAATAAAAAGATCCATCCTCAGGGATACAGTGTGGTTTTCACATAATTACGGCATTAGCCTGAAGGCGAAATGCTCAAATGTGGAAGATTTCGCCTCACATGAGTTGTTTTACAGCATAAACACAGTTTCGGAAAGGTCCAGCCAACCATGTGGTCTGAGACTTAATTACTGAAACAGCCAGGCAGTCCCAGCTACTCAATTAAGGAGCTGTTTTCACTGGCCCAAAGAGAGCTTCCATCTAAAACTGAAGGACTCTGCACAGGCACTTCTTGAACAGTAGTGGATGTATTTGCCTTCCAGGAACAAGAAGGCACCATGGGAATAGAGCGTAATAAGTAATAGCTCTTAGCGGGGTGGAACTAAGATGTCAACTGTTAACTCCAACGGTGTGTTACACCACGGAGCCCCAGATGCTAAATCATATGGGAAGACATATGTTTTCTCTGATGAATTAGGGCTGCTCCCTAAAAGAAATAAACTCTGTTTCTTAACATTATATTAAAGATGCTAATGTATCTTGCACAACGATGTTATCGTTTGTTACTAAAGCCCTTTCCATTAGAAACCTCCAGTCTCCACTGCTGGTAAGAGCTTTCTAGATGATTGATTTGGGGATTTCCTCAAATTAAAGTAAAAATAGAAAATACATCAAAGCCAAAATTAACATTTCCATACTTGACTGTCTAATGGTTGACATGTGGAGCTGCAATTCTTTAGATGGGTCTCCAAGAGTGGAATTTTATTGAAATAGGTCCATATAGACAAGATATGTTATTGAATAAAGTATTTCTAGGCAGAATCTCCCAGCAAAAGTGGAGCTGGCTGTCAAGGGAAATGCCTAGGATTAGACAATTTCTCTTCACAGCCCATTTTGGGATTCACCCATTATTAGTTCTGACAAACCCTTTTTCTCCCCAGCTCCAGGGAAATTCAAAATTAGAGGCTGCTTCTTTGTTTGGTGCATGCAGGGAATTGTACCCTTCAGATTCACGTTTCGCGCTCATACATAACATTGAGCCAAAAAATAAGAAAGCAAATGAACTGGTCCTTGAGAGAGCGCTGCAGATGCTCTTTTTTCCATTCGTTGATGATATTCGCAGTCTGTGTCAGTGGATACCTATGAGGGCTGTACCACCTCACAAGTACTTCCAGGTACAGATCCTATTTAGGCTAGACGACTGTAGGTTCCTTAACCCACTAGAAATGTTACCGACTTTGCATTTGATTAGATGGGAATGGAACTAGGAATCCAGTCTGATTCAAAGAGCTGTCTGTCAAAATTTCCAGACTGGCTGTCTAAGGGTGTATTTGCAGTTTGAGGCTGTTGTTCAGGTGGTTACCATTGCCATGTTTCATGCCTGTGCTAGGATGGTTTCTGAGTCGGCAGCGATTTCCCCCTTGCTCTGATTTTCGTGCAAAGAAAGCCAAAAAGAAAAAATGTACACAAGAGGAAAGCCAGCATAAAATAAAATACTTAGCAAAATCATAGGGCCAGGATTGTGGCCCGTGTGGTCCGTGTTTTACAGCCTAACAAGAGAGTTGGCTGCTACAGCAGTTGGGTAGCAGTGGGAGGAGGAATGCAAGAAACATGGAATAAAGGGTCAGCTTTGCCAAAGGTTTCTGTGCGAGTTTGGGGAATTCTCTGAATCTTGTCACCCAGAACAAATAACACATATTCAGATCACATCTGTCCTTGCCTGGCAAATCTTTCAGGCTAGCAATCATGGTTTTGCACTGGTCCAGAACTGGGGGCTGGAAGGTATGGGGTGCAGAGTACCTGGAATGGCTCTGAAGTCAGTTCAGCTATTGCTTATCTCCCCTTCACAAGTTTGGTGAGCTTTTACTGTGGAAAAATAGATACTTTTTAAAAGATTTATCTCATCTGCCTCGAGTGATGTACAAATGAGTCTGAGCAATTTGTCAAAGTTTCCTGTCCATGTGATGGAGAGAGAGAAATACAGAAGTTTCTGTAGAAGAAGGGGGACCAAAGCAGGCTTACAGAATTTAATTGATAATGGTAAGGGTGTTTGGGGAAAGAAGGGGGAGTATCTGTGGTGGAAAAGTCTTGATCTCTCTTTTTCCCTTATCTGTGCATGAATTTCTACAGCTGGATGTACCCACAGGTTTATTTAGCCAGCGACTAGATTAAGTAGTTTCTTCTTAGAGGCGGAAGGGAAATACGTAGTAGATATGTGGTCCCTTTCAGATTTAATATTTTTATCCTAATAATCATCTTATGTTTTGCCTAATTTGGAGATCCAGGGACAGGATTAAGCATATAAATACAGTAAGAATTAGGATCTGCCACTTTCCTTTGCATTTGATTTCAGAAGACTGTTGAGGTGCAACCACATAGACTTCCTCTCAAAAGCTGCCAGCAATCTGGCGGTGCGGAAGGAGATGAGGGAGTGGACAGTGTCATGGAGGTGTCTCAAACTGTTCCAACAGAAAATTAATTGTTTCCACCTGGTGGGTAGAAAGACAGGGGTTTCAGTGCTCGTGTGGCCTTGGGCACAGATATCTTCAGTGAACTCCCTCAACTACACCACTAATTTTTAATTAGGGTTGAATTGAAGTGGGTTTGTGTTGAAGAAACCCTTCACACCTGTGTCTGTTGGACATTGCCATTGGCTTGTTGAAATCTCCCTCAGGCTCCCAGGAAGAAAACGTCGCTCAGGACTATTTCTGAAATTGTGAAGTTTCCCTCACACGACATGAAACTGCTGAAAGCATCGCTGGAAATCCCTGTACAAAGGTGTTTCCCTCACACAGTTTTCAGTACCATTTTCTGCTTCTCCATCTCATGGTTAAAATCTTTCTGACAAATCTGTCAGTCTCAGTTTTGTCAGAGGAATCAGTCCCGGAGCCATATTTAGTTTAACAGCAGGAGGGAGGGGAAGGAAATGCCTTTTCTCACTTGCTGTAGGACATTGTGAAACCCGAGGAGATGCTGTTGGTTTTGATAAGGTGTCAGAGGACCGCGGAGCCATAGGACAAAGCTTTGCAGAGATCCAGAGGGTCATTTGGCTGGTCCCTTGCAGGGTCAGCCAGATACAAGTCTTTCTGACAGGCGTTTATCAGTGCTTGCTACCCTTGAAATCACCCAAGGATAGGGGTTGCCTTCACACTTCTGAAGACAAACTACATCTTCCAAAGCCTCACTGTCTTTCCTACCATAAAGTTTCTCTAACGTAAAGTCAGGTGTAAGAATTCCTTCCTGGAAGGTGTGTTCATTGCTTTCTACTTATGCTGAAAATGGAACAGTTTATTCTTTTTCTCTCCATCGTGTCTTTTGCAAATTTGAAGACTGATTAATTATTTTTGACTAATTGCACAGCCCAGATTATTATTGAATTTTTCATTCTAAAAGACCTTTGATTTCCCCCCTGCTAAGCACACACAGAGGTAGTCTGTGATACTGTATAATCCCATTGTGGATACATTCATCCTTCTTGATGCAGCCTCTTCTGCTTTCTTACAACCATTTGTCACACCTTAATTTGCCATGACAGAACATGGTAGGGGGTCTGTGAACACTTTTCAAATTGCATGATAATATTTGGCTTGTCCCCGTTATGATTTGCTTTAAGATTTGAGCTTCAATCACCTACCAGTGCTTCTGTACTCAGCAGAAATTGCTGATTCTCTTGCATGGTCCTTGTTTGGACTCAGATGTGAGTCCCAACTTCCCCAAACAGATACAGGAGCTTAAAGAAACTGTCTGGGTCTGTCCAGTGAGAGACATGGGAAGGAAGTAAAGATTTAAGCTAAAGATTTAATTTAAAGACTTTGTACTCTTGTATCACATAGGTTTAAAATACAGAGAACATCTCAATCTTGGTGTAGTCTATGCCATGAAGAAGATATTTGCAGCCCCTCTACTCTGAGGGTTGTTGGAACCACTGCCTCCTTATCCAAACAAAGTGGGGAGGATGAGAGGAGATGGGTGGTTGGATACGTTCCGCATGTTAGTTTTGGGAATAGGGTGAAATATCAAACTGTCCACAGGCCTGGGTGTTTTTCATTGTTTGTTTTGTTTTGCTTTGTTTTTGTTTTTTTAATAATCTCTGATGGAGGTATGTTTTTACTTTGTCCCTTTGAAGCTCAAATTTTATCCTTAGTATACTTGAAAATATCAGCATGACTAAGCCTGAATTCTAATTTTTTCTAAGAATAAAAACTGATCTTTTTTTTCTTTTTAGTGTTGTCCAAAAGGTAGTCTGTGCAGCAAAAGATAAATATTATCTCTCAGTTTTCTCTCCTTAGAGATAATGCTGGGACCTAGGAATACCAGTGCACTTAGTGATCTGCTTTTATATGCTAATATGTATCAGACTATTCAGATCTTTTCCTATAAGAAAACTACATACTCACAATTTTCTTGGTAGGAATTAATGTAAAAATATAATGTAATTGAAGAATTTCAAGTCTGTCAAGGATACATGTGTTTTGTGGGGTTTTTTTGTTTGTTTTTTTTGGTTGGTTGGTGATTTTTTTGCACTGGACTGAATTGTCATTCAGAATTAAACCCAACTGGAGGTTAAGAAAAGGACACCCAGGTGTCCTCTATGATGAATAAAGTTATAAAAGGTAATAAATAAAACATGGCATCACTAACCACTGGAGACAGCTGGGGCTTTTATCTGCACTGTAATGAAATACTTAACCAGTGAACATATGTGATACTTGAAAAAGTGACCTTTGCTAAGCAACAGGATTTTTGTCCTCTCTTCTCTAGAAAAAAATTAAAAAGGGCTGTGTGGATTCCTACAATGTTTGTGGTTTTATTAAAACTTCTTTAGGTGTTTCTTATGATCTATTGCATTAGTGATGAAATACATGAGTGACAGCCTCAGAGACTGATAGGTCAGTTTACCTACAGAGCTGAGAAAGCTCCTCCATTGTACTGGACAAACCAACATGCCTCAGTGGTGTCCTGCAGGGCCCTTCTCTAGTGAGGAGAGACTGACTCAATCCACATTGTTTGTAGTTTTCTATCTCCCTGAAGAAAACACCAGCCCTAGTGCCAGCAGGGTATTTTGATGAATGACCACTCATATCTGGATTAAACCCACCAAATGCTTTTTATTTAGTGAAGCCAGGAGATAAGTAATGAATTTTGGATACTACTAAACCAAGACAAATGAGAATAGATGACTTAGATGTGTAAAGTTATATAGCTCATCAATAGTCCCTTGGTACCATCTACTGCCATCATCTACCAGTTGCCCTCACTGCAATTTACTTTAGCAGAACGAGAACATTGCTGTACGATGACGAATGGGGGCAATAAAGAGTGGTAGCAAAATACTAGAAAGCAGTAACAATTTACAGAAATACCTTCAAGCTGCCAACAGCTGCTGAGAGTTATGGCTTATCAATGGTTCAGACTCTGCTCCATATACTGTTGATGGTGATCCAGGAAGACAGTGAAGTTATCCATTACCAGTGCAGAGATCAACCCAGAACTTAAAAAAATAATCTTAAAGTTTATTAAAGACGGGATGTGGTAGTTCAGGATGAGTTTTGAAGATTGACATTCATCTTTTTGCCCAAATGACATATTTTCAAAATATCAATGAATGCTGTAACCAAAACCACCTTTAACTTCACAGCCGTTCAGGTTACTTTGATGTGTTTATCTTCTGTGCCTGTTGAAATGAAATATTGGACTGCATCATTGAGGAATCACGCAAGGATATCTCATTTTAAAGCTTCCTCCATTGCTTTTGCAGCTGTTATCACATTCTGCAACAGTCTTGGTGACAGTTTCCACCTTACCTTGTCCTTTCTGTGCCAGACTTTTGTGCTCCATGTAGCTCTTGAGGACACACAGCTTGGTTTCCCTTCTTTCTTATCAGCAGTGAAATAATAGTTGAAAATGTCAACAATACATCAAGGTATTTATATAAATACATCAATAGTCAGTCAACATCTCCTTGAAAGTCAATGGGAAAGTTTATGTTCTTCTAAAGCAGTTTTTCCATGACTCTGCAGCCTCAAGTGTTCTCCCCTTGTTTTGGGGGTCTTGGCCTAGATGATGAAGATTACAATTTCAGAGTGACAAGTCTGACCTACGATACCTTTCCCATTCAAACAATAACCTAGCACCTTAAAAGTCTCCAGGTTTTAAAAACAATCTTGGTCTTCATCTTTTTTTTTTCCCTAAAGAGTGCCTTTTTTTTTCCTCATAAACCTCTCGTTCTCTTAAGGGAGGCGTGATACTGACCTCAGGCAGCAATGATTACCTAAGTATATATGCCTCTAACCAGCAATAGAAATATGACAAATGAGTATCAGTTGAAACCATAACCCCCAGACTCCCCTGGGATATACCAAGTTTCTTAATGAGAGAAACAATAACCATTCCAGTCCAGAGAGAGTTGAAGATAAATGACTGTCTACTGTTGATATTTTGATCTATAGGAGAAATATGGTGTTTCTATTGAGAGTGTTCATATAAAGCCAGCTGAAACCCATAGGCTGTGTTCTTCGTAGGTAAATGCATTTGATTTCACTAGTAGAGAAAAGCAGAAATATGTTTTTAACTCACTGCTTTCCTCAGGCTCAAAAGAGACCTTTTTTCCCTCCTTTTTCTTCTTTCTTGCTTTTTTTTTTTTCCTGTCTCTATTTTCTTTAAGAAAAAGGAACACCTAATGAGTATAACAATACTTGGAAAGCCAGGTTAAAAAATTCACAGCTTTCTCTTAAACCGTCCCTTTGACAACCACATACAAAAGCTCTGAAGGCCAAAGATGTTCTGTAAGGTCAACAAAATATTTTAGTAGAAAAAAAAAAGACACATGTAAAGAGGCAGACTCTAATGGATCTCAGAGACAGAGTTACAGTAATATTTCCCAGTATTTCCAGTAATATTGCCATTTTTTCCTTTAGCTTTCAGACTGTATTGTCATACGCTGTGATATAATATCATTATATCATGTAAAGACTGTACATCATACTTACTTTAATTAACCCAGACAGCTCATTTCTGTCTGATGACAAGTTTCTTGGTGGCTAGGATAGTGTCAAAAAAAAAAAAAGGTTTCTTATCTTGAACAGAACATAATGACATTACTGAAACACTTCTGTTGTGGTTTACCCTAGCCGGCAACCAAGCACCATGCAGCCACTCACTTTACTTCCCCCAAGTAGGATGGGGAAGAGAATCAGCAGGGTAAAAGTGAGAAAACTCATGGGTTGAGCTAAAAGGTTGAGATAAAGGCAGTTTAATGGATAAAGCAAAAGCCACGCATGTAAGCAAAGCAAAATAAGGAACTCATTCACTGCTTCCCACGGGCGGGCAGATGTTCAGCCATCTCTAGGAAAGCAGGGCTCCATCACACGTCAGAGTTACTTGGGAAGGCAAATGCCATCACTCCAAATGTCCTCTCCTTCATTCTTCTTTCCCCAGCTTTATATTCTTGATCATGATCTCATATGGTATGGGATATGCCTTTGGTCAGTTGGGGTCAGCTGCCCTGGCTGTTTCTTGTTCACCTCCAGCCTAGTCACTGGTGGGGTGGTGTGAGAAGCGGAAAAGGTTTTGGCTCTATATAAGAACTCTATATAAGAACTGCTCAGCAATAATGAAAACATCCCTGTATTATCATCGCTGTTTTCAGCCCAAATCCAAAACATAGTCCCATACAAGCTACTATAGAAAAAAATAACTCTATCCCAGCCAAAACCAGCAAAACTTCAAAATCTAGCTTACTTGTACATTTAGTCCCTCCAAAAGGACGTGCTAAGCCACACCATGCAGGCTCTATGACCCCATCTAAACGTATGCAACCAAGAAGAACCATGAAAATCATGAGGATGCCTTTGGCAAGGAGGCCAGCATTGGACAAAATTTATGAAAGAAAAATCCATCCAATCTCACACAAAACAAGACCCTCTGGACTGGGAAGCCAATGGAGGCTGAGATAGCTCTGGGCTTTTACCACCTTTGTTTGCCCCCTTCTTATAATCATCCATGGACATACACTGGTGTACACACAGTATTAGGTGGAGATCTCTGTGTCCCAATGTGATTGTTTTTCTATTCTTGTCTTCATGTTTATATGGGACTTCCTCTATGTCTTTTGTTATTACCATCCCAAAGACAAGCAGACCTCTAAAGAAAGTTTCTGAGTACCAGAAATGCCAAATTGTTTAAGTAGAAATTTAATTGAGAACTTAGTTCATCCCCGATAGCTTAGTTCACCCTAAGTACCTAATGTGATTGATGGAAAGAGCAAACATATCTTCTACAGAGGACAATTCCTCCTCTTCTATCTGCTCTTTTGACTTGCTGACTTCGACTAAAAGGTTTTCCTGTGGCAACTAAAGCACTAAGCCAGGTAACCCCACACAGCTGTTGCAACGCTGAGCCTAAGTGCTTCCCTCAGTTGGGACCTGTAGAAATAAATTGAAGTGCAGCATCAGGCAACGTCAGCACTGTGGAAACAGTGCATCTTGCCTCCTGAAAATCAATAGGAGTTTCTGTGACAGAAAATGGGAAAAGCACCATGACGTTCCCTGCGTAAACATCACCGCCCTTTGCAAGCACAGTTGACAGGTCTTCTTGCCATCAGAAAAATACCAAAAGTCTGTGGACACTGGGAACAACTGAAACACTGCAATGCATTGCGGAATCTGGATTGCAACATATGAGTTTTCTAACACCTTCTTACCACCCCACATCTTTTTGCGCTTTCTGGTTATTATTCATAACCTTGATATATCTTTTTGCCTCTTGTCAGGCCCTGGGAAAGACTACATCGTGGAGAAAATGACTAAAGTCTCTTTGTTACAGTTCCCAAATTCTCAGAAACTGGAAGCCACAACAAATGCAACACAATGGAGGAAGTGAGTGATCTTGGGACCCTGCGACTGGCTTTTCACTGAGTGCATTGCATAACCCAGAAAACAGATTTAAGGGGGCAAAGCAAAAGAGAAGAGACACCATTTTTCACAGTGGCACATCACATTTTTCTTGTAAACTGCATTTTTAGTGCCCTCCTATCCCGTCTCACTTCTCGTGCACATCTCTCCCTCCCCAAATTTCAAATCCTTGTTCACTTGGGGTCAATTTATCTTGCAGAGTTCTGCCCCTAACATCTGAACTTTATAACATCTTTCTTTCCAGATTTTCCCTCTGTGAAGCTCAGATGTCAAGGTTTGTTAAGCAGCAAAATTGACAGGGACTTTAACAGTTGTGCTCAGTTTCGTGGTAGGTCTCATCTCAGGGATTTTATAAATGTCTGTTAAAATCAAAGGGAAAAAAATAGTAAGAGAAAGAGAAGTTTTCTTTATAAAAATTTATTTTATAAAACTTTTGTATCACAGGTTACATATAATGCAAAAAACAGTGAGGTTAAGCCAGTAATGGAGTTGATAGGGCAAATTTAGTCTTCATTGTACACAAACAAGAGCTGTGTGGTCAAGGAAGAAACACTAAAGGACTTTCACCAACACTGCTGAGACTTTTGTGGCTTATTTACTAAATTACCTCTCTCCTGGTCTCATGACCCACCCACTCACCTGCAGTCATCCCTTCAGGCCTGCTGACATGGCCCAGACAGTTCCCCTGGTTTATATGTTTTTATATTATACTTATTGGCTGTGATAGAGACCAATAAGAGATCATTCTCTCACTCCTAACCTCCTGCCTCCATGTAACTTATAATTGGGTTGTGGTTGGGGAACATTAACTCTCCAAAGGTGTATGGAAATGTTTTCTCTGACTGGTGATCTGGGAGATTTTATTGTCATGATTACCATCTTGCTTTTCTATTCTTAGCTCCAGTTCTTGATTTTAGTGCCTGCCATATCTCAAGAGGTTTTACAGAGACAGAAGTAATTTTCTGGAGAATGTGAAAGTTTCCATGTGATACAAAGTATGAAAAGGGAGCATGGTCAAGTGAATAACAAATCAGGGTATGAATCAAAGACTGCTAAAACCAAGAGGAACATTATTATTAACTGCAGGGGGGCTGGGTCCTGGGAGGCAGGCTGTATCTTATAAAGTCACTGCTCAGTGTAGGGGACAAAAATGTAAAAATATCACAGTTGTTTGTGGAGAACTATGTTTAATAGTACGTGGGAGGGACTGCTGAGAGCAGGAGAGCAGCATATTTCTCAGTTCTTCTCTAACATGTTTTGTCTCTCTAGTTATACAGGGTTAGGTTTCTTTTCTTTTTTTTTTTTTTTTGAGATCGAATACAAACCCTAAGTCCTTTCGTATCAACACAGTCTCAGTCCAAACCAAACAATCCATAAATCAGTGGTAAGCCTTTACTCCTGGTCAAGTCAGGAATTAATGAAATCAGAAGGCAGTGCCAGGATTTCCACTCTTGGCTGCATGTAAGGAGAAAGCTCTGCTCCCAAAATGAGCATCTGTGTTCTTGATTGGACAGATCAGACCACTAGTTATAACTATGATGAGCTTGGGGAAAATCCATGGAAGAGGGTGAAGAGGGGAAAAAGTTTCAGTTCTGCTGTGGACAGAGAGGTTGGGACAGACAAAAAGTGACAGGTGAATAATACCGTTTTCCAGAGAGATGACTTTCCAAGCCTTTCCAAACCTCCTGCCCATTCCAAACCTCACTGGACCATCTTCTAAACTCTTATCTCTTCTCGCCATGCCCCCTCTGCAGTTTTACCTGTATTTCTTGGAGGCCTGGCACCATTTCCACATCCTTTCCCTGGTATTCCACCAGCTCTCACACACATTTAAGGGCTAGAAATGAGAATGAGGATCCCAGGAGGTGCCAGGCAGGTATCCTGCCTTTTGGGGCTACCTCACAGCTATCTTTTTGCCACAACTGAGAGAACAACGCACTTTCTGATGCAATTACAAAGTTTTTCCCCACACCAGTAAACTTGAGGAAAAAAACCCCAACTCCCCCACATTGCTCAGCAGTGAAGCAGGCAAAATCAAACTATTTTATAGCCAGTGACTCACCGGTTGTGGAGAATAATAGTATACTATGGTGATATGAGGTTCAGCATGGCTTTTCAGTGCTTCAGTGCTGCCCTTCTGTCTTTGGAAACTGCCCTTGCCCTTTAGAAGAAGGTAAAATCCAAGCCTTGATGGATGGTGTAGTTCAGATAAAGGCAGAAATGTTTACCTCAAATAGAAAGCCGGCAAATGTGAAGTGATCCTTCCTTTCACTATTATTGTTCTTCAGCTTCTTATACAAAAGGAATCTTGAAGATTTTTAGCCCAGGAACACTACACAGATGTTGAAGAGTAGCTATTGAGTGGCAGGAAAGCATGATGGATCTCTGTTATGTTTTAAAGCACGGATTGGTTGGTGATATTTGCTGTGATTTCTTAGTAAGGTCAAGGATCAGGAACTGGCTTCTATTCATATGAGGCCAAACTTAGCCCTGTTTGCACCTGGGACCTAACTGGCTTGGAAGAACCAGATACATCAACGGAAGAACTAACACCAGTTTCCACACTGAGCTCCCTTTTATCTGGCTACAAACATGGGAAAAAAATAAAGCTGTTTGTCTTCAACAGGTGTTCTTGTCATGTCAATTCTTTTCAGCCACTGCTCAGTTTTCTCCACATAAACGTATCTGCCATCTTAGAGTTGTCCTACTAAATCTTTTCATACCACTGAGTGCTATTATTTTGTGACTGTACCCTGTGGATATAACTTCTCTGGCTTCAACAACTGCAAAGTTCTTTATAACAAAGTTTTCTGATTTTGAGTAATATATAAAACCATTTATGAATCCTCTAATTGCCTTAAGGAATGGAGAGCCACTTTTCTTCAGTCTTTGGACTGTTCTTGCATTTTCTCCTTTGAGGACCATAAATATTGCAAGAACCTGGAAACATTTACAAAGGTTGCCTTCTGCCTTGCTTGGCTATCTCTGTGGAGTGTTTTATTTGGTCTTATGTCAAATGAAGATGCAGGCTCCGAAGATTAGTAACGCTTAAAAGCATAGGAAAGATCAATATGGGATTTGGAAAAGTGGGAAGCAGCAGCCCTGATGACACTTTATAGCCCACCAGAGAGCGGTTTTGCATTGGAGCACTGTGAAGGGAAACTCAGCCCAGACTCACCCCACCTAACCGAGGCTCTAAATTCTGAACACAGCAACCCTTGGGAAACATAAGCATCTCTGGAGGGTAGTACAGCCTGTCCCAAGATCTCTTTCCACTGACTGTAAAAGGAGCTGAAAGTGACTGTGCTCCTTTTTTAGATGCGTAAAGTAAGATGAGGCAAACCTGGGCTCGGCAGCGAATCCAACTTACCTGTAAAGAAAACCAGCTCTAAAAACACCTTGTGGACTGAAGAATTGCTGAGTCTGTGATCTGAATGTGCGGGACTAGAGGATCCTGGCGCAGGCTTTCCAGCACTTAGCAATGCTGCTGAGCGTGTCAGAAAGACCCCAGCGGAGACATAAAGCGAGGAAGGAAAAGGGAAAGGACGATGCAATCACAGACTTCTCTGAGGTTTTCCTACCTGCTGCTGTCAGAAGTGTTGGTCACCACTGCATGTTTCTTCGTTCTGCCTGCTTGTCATGCATTACAAAAGCTGTTCCAGTACATCAACATACTCCATGGGGTTCTTTCTTTTGTTTTTGTTTCTTTATTTAGTGTGACAACAAGCTGGCTACTCGGAAGTGAGTACCACAGCTAGACAAATGATTGCAGTAATTACTCCTGGGGTCCTTCTCTCAGCAAACACCTTTCATGATCTCACATCCATGCATTATCTTCAGCCAGCGCCAGCTGGAGCAGGCAGAGTCCCCTGCGCTCTCCAGCTTTTTTTTTTTTTTTTTTTTAAGAATGGTTAGAGTTGGAAGGGACATTAAAGATCATTGAGTTTCAACCCCCCTGCCATGGGAAGGGACACCTCCCACCAGACCAGGTTGCTCAAAGCCCCATCCAGCCTGGCCTTGAACCCCTCCAGGGATGGGGCAGC
>JAOXJK010000012.1:156847286-156861377 GCA_025774025.1 Xenus cinereus
AAGAGAAGAGAAGAGAAGAGAAGAGAAGAGAAGAGAAGAGAAGAGAAGAGAAGAGAAGAGAAGAGAAGAGAAGCAAGGCAGAGAGAGAGAAAGAAAGAGAAAAAGGGAAGGAAGGAAGGAAGGAAGGAAGAAAGGAAGGAAGGAAGGAAGGAAGGAAGGAAGGAAGGAAGGAAGGAAGGAAGGAAGGAAGGAAGGAAAAAAGAATCTCAAAAATAAATCTTTTAAATGTTCCTTCACCTGCACATTTTTGTAAAACCTCACTACAGGGGCTTCCTTGCCCTGTTTACACCAACCAAAAAGCCTAACATGTCCACCTTCATGACACGTCTTTATTTCATTTATACATGTGCCTATAGTTGCTAGCTATGATAGCTAGGGATTTGGCATTGGTCATAACTCTATTTCACTGGAACAAAGGTTACAAAGCAGCAATGACCAGTTTTCTTTCTTAAATGGCATCTGATACTCTTAAAATGGACATTCCAGTCACTGACAGCACCCAAGGATCAGGAATCCCTGACTTTTATTGTGAAACTCATCGATTTCTGCCATTACTGTGTATAATTATCAACCAAATTACCACTCATCATCATTTGTTTTATTCATCTGCTTTCCATGGCAAGGTAAGATGGAGTTGGTCCACTGTCCAAAGCAAATGATATATTCTAGAATCTGTAATATAAAGAAGAAGCCAATTAAACTACCTTATTACATTTTACTAAGCTGCTCCAGACCAATTATAACCATATTTCTTTGTGGCCTAATTAGGTTCAACTCAGTTCCACAGTGTGGAAGCCCATAATGAGTGAACACATGAGAAACACAGTTCAGACTCCATGTGAGAGATCATTAATATGCTCTGGGCTGCTGCTTTGGAAGAGGCTGCACCTAATTACGTGGGTTAATGCACTTAAACTAAATGGATGAATTGCAGCCATTTTCAGTGTTTCAAGGCCCCTTAGACTGACAGAACTGTAGATTAATAAGTTGTTAGAGAGTGATCTGTTGACCTGCCCCATCCTTCTTCACTTTCACTCCATATGTTCTTAGAGGCATGAAATTCTAAAGTGGAGAAATGTGCCAATCACTGCCATTTCCATTGTGTTGCTCTCTCTGGCACTTGCCTAAGAAATGATCGGAATTGGTGAAGGGCAAAATACAATGCCTGTTATGTCCAATAATTTGGACATTTGGATCAAAATGAACCAGGCACAGGAGATAACAGGCGCCTGGGGAGCACAAACCAGCTTAGATAACAGACTGAACTCCTTTCAGTCAGCAGTGGCTGTCTAAAAGTCAGGCATATAGTCTGAAGTTAATTTTTAGGATATCCCTTTAGCCGACTGAAAGTATAAGTCAAGCAGACCCGGCAAGTTATCCTAGCGTAAAATCAAAGGCCAAGTCAGCTGGGCCTATTCACATCGGCAAAGAGACAACTTAGGGAGTATTTAACAGAGGCTGCAAAGTCCTGATGGGATGGAAAGGCTGTATTGAATCACATTTTTAACCACCTTTTTTAATGAAAGAAAAAAAAGAGATATCAAATTACATCAGTAGGACCCAAATTTACCTTCCCATCAAAAAAAAGGCGGGGTTGTTTTTGTTGGGTTTTTTTTTCTCATTTGGCAGTAGACCTTTGAAACTCCTTTGCAAGCCACACAATGATCAGGAAATCCCCTTAATGGAAAATATAAGAATGGAGTCTGAGAGATTATTAGGAAGGAAGGATCATAGGTACTTTTTCTGTCCCCTAGGTGATTGTTTATGGCCAGTGTTGGAGACAGAATATCAGCTGATATGGACCGTTGAGATTAGTCAACAGAACCCTTTATGTCCCATTTTGCAGGGATTAATGCTCCTCAGGAGTTCCTTCTGGTTAAACAGCCATCTTCCCAGCACAGTGGATTTATTTATACTGTAAACATTTTCACATGTATCATACAAGTCGCCCAAGGGTCAAAAAGATTGTTGGTCAGTAGATGGTAGGTACAACAGTATCAGTTTTGACACCTATATCCCTTTGTAGGCCTAGCTTTGGGGAACAGTCCCCGTTTGCAAAAATCTCAGATCTGAGAAATTTTGCTGGCTTCTGAAAGGTTTGTCTAAGCGACAACAAGAGATGTGCCAAATAGGTTTGTTTCTCATTTTCACACTTGTCCTTAAGGCATTAGAGACAAAAACTGCTTCCTATTCCACTCCTGATTAAGAGGACCTGACAACTTAATAATTGAATTGGGTACTTAGCTCACTATGCTTCTGATGTGCTTCTTTTAATTTACTTCGTGAGGATTTTTTAAACTTTTATTCCACTGTGGCCAGCATGCTCTAGCTCCTCATAATACCCATAAAAACAGGTTTTATTAGAATTTTCCCTTGTCATATCCAGTTCTCATATTAACCTTCTACCCCACGATGGCTTGCAGAATCTGCCCAAATTAAGCTGCATGTGTTGGAAAGCTTTGAGCTTTGTGTCTCTGCCTGTGATATCGTAAAAAAGAAAAAAACATGCCAGTGCAAGAAAAAGCTATGGCACCTGGATAGGGGGAACCACTGCTATCAATACAGGTTGGGCAGAGAATGGATTATGAGCAGCCCTGAGGAGAAGGACTTGGGTGTGTTGGTGGATGAGAAACCCAACATGAGCTGTCAACCTGCACTGATAGCCTGGAAAGCCAACTGCATCCTGGGCTGCATCAAAAGCAGCGTGGCCAGTAGGGCGAGGAAGGGGATTCTGCCCTTCTGCTCCACTCTAATGAGACCCCTCCTGGAACACTGCGACCAGCTCTGGGGTACCCAACATAAGAAGGACATGGACCTGTTGGAGTGGGTCCAGAGGAGGCCACAAACACGATCTGAGGGCTGGAGCACCTCTGCTGTGAGGACAGGCTGACAGAGTTGGGATTGTCCAGCCTAGAGAAGAGAAAACTGTGTGGAGAACTTATTTTGTCCTTTCAATCACAGAATCACAGACTCTCCACGGTTGGAAGGGCCCTCTGAGATCATCGAGTCCAACCACATATATGAAAGGACCTTGTAGGAAAGACAGGGAGAGACTTTTTACCAGGGCTTGTAGCAACAGAACAAGAGGTGGTGGTTTTACACAGAGATTCAGGTTAAACATAGAGAATAAATGTTTTACAGTGAGGGTGGTGAGACTCTGGAACAGGTTGCCCAGAGAATGTGGATGTCCCATCACTGGAGTTGTTCAAGGCCAGGCTCGATGGGGCTTTGAACAACCTGATTTAGTGAAGGATGTCCCTGATCATGGCAGGGAGGGAGGTTGGACTAGGAAGGGACCTTCATGATCCTTGAAGGTCCCTTCCAACCCAAACCATTCTCTGATGCTATGATTTAGTATGAATATACTGTTTTATAGCAACCTTAGCGAACAGTGGTTCTTTGAAATAGTATTTGCCATTATAACCAAGTCTATAATACACAACAGGGGGGAGGAGTACGTCTATGCTGCCACATGGAGATTTCATGCTTGCTCTAAGCCAGGCAGCCTCTATAGTTTCAGCAGAGAAAAACTTCACCTGGGTCATCGGTGCCAAATCCATCTGCTGTGTAAACTGGCTCATTGAAAGCTCCATCAGCCTGTCCCTGCACTGCATCATACTAATGAGGTAATCACTGAGCTTCTAATGAATGGGATTAGCAAATGGGCAAGGATTGTTTGTTCTGGGTCCCTTGTTCAAATGCAGCTCGAGGCTCTCAAAATATTTGCTTGCAATCAGCTACGAGCTGGGCTCGTTTCAGCTCTTACTAACTAGATGAAAATCATTTTCATCACTCTAGGATTTGCCAAATTTGCTGATAGAGGCAGCCTGCAGTTTGTAGTGACTATAAGGAGGCGGCTCTATTGCAAAAGTAAACTCTCTCTGCAGCAAGGTAAAGCAGTTGGTATCAGAATTTGTAATTTCATGCCAGTACTAAGCTTGGTTGGAAAAAAAAAAAGTATCTTCTATTAATTAACTTTTCTTAATTGCAACTTTTGAATATTTAATATTACACACAATGATCCAGTTATGTTAATTTTTTAGGACAGATCTAGACAAAACCCACCAGAAACTCTGAATTTTTTTTTTCTTCAGCAAACTGAACTGCATTGATTGAAGAAGTTTTACAGCTTTGACCCTGAAGGAGCTTAAGCACCTGCAGGATTTCTCTGAGCATTTTCCGTGCTCAACCTTTACTGATGAAAGACTGTGTCAGCTTTTTGGAAAGGAAGCATGTAATTGAAATCAGTGCAGGTGAGAATCTAGTTTAGTATTTGTTATTCTTTTCTAAACCTTGATGGTAACCAAAAATCCATAATACATAGAGGTAGCTGACTGTTGTGGTTTTTTTTCTGGTGAGAAAAATTTTTGTCAAAAGATGTAACTTTTCATGAAGAATAAAAAACATTATTTTGTGAAATTATCTTCAATAATTCCTATGACATTTTAATTAAAACCATTTTTGAAGTGCTTTATTTACTGGAGGGAAACTGCATTTATAGTACACAACACATTTAAAGAAGAATTTAAATGGCATTTTCAATCATGTTTTCAGCAGAAAATATTGTGGGTGAAAATGGAACAGAGTCCAAAATTCTGGTTGCGTTGAAACCTATGAAATGAATTCTAATGCAAAACTGACATTTTTCATGAGATGCCTTGCTTGATGTTTTTTAACAGATTAAAGGTCTTTCTTTTCCTTTAAAAAAAAATTGTAACAATATCTTTTAATGTTTATTTGTCCTGCACTTTCAGTAGTGTTTCTCATAAATACATGTGGTGTTCTGCCCGTACAATGGGATCAAATAAGCATCTAATTGATGTGTTTGCAAATGGCACAGGAAATTGTGAAATTACTTAGATCTGGCAGATCTGTGCACAGTAGGAGAATCTGAGCTAGATTATTTTTAAAATGTACAAAAAACAACAGCAAAAATGAATCAAACAAAAGGTGTTGACTTTCACAGGTTTAAATGAGCAGAACTGGAGATAAAGGAGCATGTTAAAAACGCAAACAATAAAGATGAATTAACAGCTACGTATGTTACAGCACTGTACATTACATCTGGAGGCAAAGAAATAGCATTCCCCAGATACTCAGGGACATAATTAAAATCTGTACCATAAGAGAGAACATGTCAGCAATGAAGGTAAAAAAAAAAACAAAACCAAACCAAAAAAGAAAAATTATTCACAATTATAGCAACACACAGTATAAAACTTAGCTTTTCTGTCATACAATTAGTGTTTGTTGGCTATAGCAGTTTTAACGCGACGTGATCGGTAAAGCAGACGTTGACGTAGGGCCTGAATGTGAAATGCTTTGAGAATCCATTCCACGTCACAGGGTGATCGCAGGCTCTGCAAAAGCAAGAATAACTGCTAAGTATCCACAGGATTCCCAGAGACTTGCTGATGACAAGTTTTTATTCGTGGAAGGGTGGCTACTCGAGGTGGTCCCGAATGCACAGACAAAACCTGGAGGATGGTGCACCTTGTTTTAAAAATACATTTCCCTGCCAAGTGGACTAAGTATAGAAGCCAGAGTGTAACATCCATGCACTTTGAAGGAGAGAACAGATTGAGGAAATCTTAGTTTCTTTTCCATCTTTCCATGCAATGAAACCATTAGACACTTCCTCTTGATAGGAAGGACTCATTATAACCTGTGTAGATCTCTAAAACATAAAATGTTAACACTATTTATGTAGAGAGTTAATGGAAATAAAGAGGAAAATTTTAATGAAAGTGCACGTTTCTCTCCAATTACTGCAAGAGAAGCCTCTTAGGAAAGGCATCAGCAGCATGATAGCACCTCCAAGATTGACATCAGCACTACAGACTTCTGAGGTCAAACAAATTGTATTTTTCCACTCGCCACCCCATGAAGCGAGCCTGTGTGTTTGTAGTAAACATCACTATGAAAAATATAAACAGGCTTTTGTACTGTTTGTGTTTATTCTGCCTCTACTTCCTTGGTGAATGTTGTTTGTATAGATACACTATGTAAGAAAATCTGATTAAACTTGGTATCAAGGGAAAGGAAAGGGATACAAAAATAGTCTGTTGTTATAATTGCACCCAGAACTGAGAAAAACTTTTTTCTCTTTCCTTTTTTTTTTTAAATACAGGTGAAAGCTTTAGAAACAACCTTTGTTTTAATTATGCTTTACTGTATGCAAACAAGGTGTTAAAACAGACCAGAGATCAGACAACCGCCTCTCTCAAAGCAACAAAATACAAACCCACACACGTTGTTATTTATACCAACTATTACAATTGTTCAGAATAAGATATTATTTAGATAATCTTGTGAAATCAGATGTCCATTGTGTGCTGTAGTGCATATACAAAGCAGAGAAGGCAGTTGCTGCCTTGCATTCACATAAACACCACAAAGAGCTAATAGAAATACTCTTCTTTAATGAGAAAGGATATCCTTCTGAAGATGACATTCATCTCAGCTAATTTTAGGTGTAAGTATCACCATCTGAGTATAATGGCTCCAAGGCTCCAGGCTCCTATTAAGGTAATTACAGGTCTAATCAATACAGCCAATGGATTTTTAGGGTGGGGGTCATTTGAATAAAGGCATCGACTTCAGAATGACCTAAATTTCAGTGGCTCATATCGACTATCATTAACTCTGGAGGGATCTTCAGGATGACTTTCTCAGATACAGAAATACATGCTGTGGACACCTAAATTTAGCTGCAGAAGTTCAGTACTACAAGTCCTTTTAATATCACAAAAGAATTTGCTAGAGTTACTCAGACAAGTGGAAAGGCGCTGGAAAGGAGATGGATGCTGCTAATCATATAACTCTTCCACCCACTTTGGAACAATTCTCACTTCCCTGTTCACTTAATATTTCACCATCCTTTTCTCAAAGAGGAAAGGCTGTAAGTGGAAAACGACCTGAAAAGGAAAGAACATTTTTACAGGTGCCAATCATGAATATTTTCACTGCCTGTGCAAGTCACAGAATCACAGAGTGGATGAGGTGGGAAGAGACCTTTGGAGCTGATCAAGTCCAACTACTACAACTCAACCTGTCTTCATAGGAGAGGTCCTCTGTCCTTCTGATCACCTTCGTGGCCCTCCTCTGGACCTGCTCCAACAGGTCCACGTCTCCTTCTTGTGCTGAAGACTCCAAAGCTGGACACAGTACTCCAGGTGGGGACTCACCAAAGCGGAGCAGAGGGGCTGAATCACCTCCCTCACGCTGCTGGCCATGCTTCTTTTGATGCAGCCCGGGATGCAGTTGGTTTTCTGGGCTGCAAGCACACACCACCAGCTCATGGTGAGCTCCTTATCAACCAACACTCCCATCCCTGAATCATCTTTGTGGCCCTTTGATGGACGCGCTCCAGCATGCCCATGTTTCTCTTTCGTCCTGGAGAGCCCAGCACTGGACACAGCACTCCAGATGTTTCTCACCAGTGCTGACTGGAGGGGAAGGATCACCTCCTTCGACCTGCTGGCAATGCCCTGCCTAAACCATGTGTGTTAACACCACAGAACTGCCAACTGGCTGTCTGGATTTCCTAGCACTGTCCTCAGTGCCACCTCATTCATGCCAGGCAATCAACGACGATGTGACGCAAGCGCAATCAATCAGTAAATGACTAATTCAAGTCAATCACTAGCAGATGCCTGCCTTAAATGAGCTGGCCATGCTCCTTTACGATTAGCATGTGGATGTGTGCATGTAAACACGTATATGCACATATATGTGTGCGAGTGAGTGAGTGAGAGCTTACGTGTGAGCCCACGCGTGCCTGTGTGCAGGGGAGAAGGAACGCAGTCCGATCAGATCCTATGGACCTTGGACAGGCTTTTTCTCTGAAGACTAGGATGAAGGGCACCATATGTTTGACATGAAAGCAAACGCTACGACCAGCACAAGCCATTACTCTTGGCAGGCTCTGCAGCTACTGGGGATTATGATTCTTGATTTGCAGGCAGGGAAAATATTCAACATTGCAAAAGCCATTTAAATTAGAAATAGATAATCTACAGGCTTGGCTCTTGAGTGTAACAAGAGAGATTCTCCAGACACAATCAAACTACAAGATATACTGGGCCAACAAACCAAGAGACTTAATAAATGTTTCTGGTTTAGCTGGGGATAAAAATGAGTTATTTTTCATTACTGAAAAGAGTTTGTGTTCTGTCGTACTTTCAGGTTTTGATTAAAGAGAGTTTTTACTATTTGCTGCAGTAATAGTTATGCTGAGTTTAGCAGTTCTAGTTATGGGCTATACAGTCTTGTGTTAGCTACTATACAAATACAGAATTAAAATACAATCTCTAGGGGAAAAAAAAAATTATGCTGGGGTAGATCTTTGGGTTTTTTTATATATGGGGAACTTTACCTCCAGAAACCTGGGTGACTCGAGGCTTTGCCCATCCATATTTCAGTGAGTCATTTCTATAACCTTCGTGGTCCATGAAAGGAAAGAGGCATACTTATCTTGATTTTTTTTTTTTTCATGCATAAAGAAAGGAAGGGGTAAATTAAAAAAAAAAACAACCCAACCCTGCTGGTATCAGGCTGAAAAGATTGCTCTCATGTGCAGGCTGACAGATCTCTTTACTGTGAACTGCAAAAATGGACTGTAAAGAGCTGCTCCAGTTTTCTGGTAGCTCTAAGTTGCAATAGGAACCTGAGCTATGGATCCACCCTACGGCCCTCCTTGGCTTCAGAGAAGCAACTCTCACCCCTTTGGGGTTTACAGTGTAGACTCTGCTCATTTATTTAGTCTAGCCTGTTTTGCCTGTGAATTAAAGAGCTAGTCTCATGGGAAGATAAATTATCCAGAATAATAAACCAATTTGATCCTACCTGCTGTTGTTTTGAATCAAGTGAGACCTCTGTCTTTCCTCTAAGTAAATGTGATGACACACATTACACTGTGTAAGTAAGTTCTGACGATACAACTTTTGACTTTTGCAAATTTATACACATTTAAGGCTTTTTGATAGACATTAACCTCAGTGATCTTCTCTGTCAGAGAAGGCTCATCCACATAAATTGTAGTCCATTATTAACAGTAGTCGACCATTATATATATGCAGAGATTTTTGGCTAATTGAATGATTCCTTGAAAGTGTGAAACAATGGCGCTAATTACAAGCTGAGATGATGAAACAAATGACTGAGATGACTAAAGATGGACATGGAAACAGCTCTTCAGAACTATTCATAGTAACACTCTCAACATGCTAAACTCATGCAGGGAGTACATGCCAGAGTTGGACCTTCAGTGCAAGTATCCTCAGCTGCAGCCCACAGAAAGGAAATGTTAGGTCCTCGTTTCAATTTTGCCGTTTTTGTTTAATTCAGGGTTGTTTTTGTATTGTTCTGGGGTTTTTTAACCAGTTCTAATGAGCCTGGTTTTAGGGCACAAATGTCTTTTGATGTTTTCAGACTGAACCCTTCACATGTGCAAATCTACGCTGATTAAACCCACGTCCTGTCACAATATACTGTATTTATCTGTTTTCCTCTGAAACTGTTGTAGACTTTACACCAGTTTGAAGTGTAAGTTGGAAAATGGCTTCCAAATATGACAGAGCTGAAATCCTGCAACACCATTGCATTCATGATAGAGAACCTAAACTCATCTGCAAGGCTGATAGTGGAGATAGCATCTTTCAACATAAATATCTAAGTTTTCTGTTTCTGAAAACCCGCAATAGAATGTTAAAGGGAAAGTAGGAAACGTCTGGTTGTTTACATTTTTTCTGCCTCCAGTCGCTTGCAGTTGCTAATACTCTTTTTTATCCTGATGTACCAGAGAACTGAGATAAATATACAGAGCATGGTGGTTCCGAGAGGTACCAAAATCTCTCAGATTTTCCAGATGTGTGGTGGGTTTGACCTTGGCTGGACACCAGGTGCCCACCAAAGCCACTCTAGCATTCCCCCTCCTCAGCTAGACAGGGGAGAGAAAATATAACAAAAAGCTCATGAGTTGAGATAAGGACAGGGAGATCATTCACATATTAGTGTCACGGTCAAAACAGACTTGAGTCAGGGAAATTAATTTATTACCAATCAAATCAGAGTAAATCTTAAAACATTTTCCCTCCACCCCTCCATTCTTCCTGGACTCAACTTCACTCCCAATTTCTCTACCTGTTCCTTGACAAGTGGTGCAGGGAGACAGGGAATGGGGGTTGTCATCACTTCATCACACGTTGTCTCTGCTATTTCCTCCTCCTCCTCACACTTTTTTCCTGCTCCAGCATGGGGTGCCTCCCATGGAAGACAGTCCTCCATGAACTTCGCCAACATGGGTCCTCCTGTTGGGCTACAGTTCTTCACAAAATGCTCCAGCATGGATCCCCCACAGTATCATGAGTTCTGCCAACAAACAGGCTCCAGCATGGGCTCCTCCTTCCACAGAGCCACGGGTCCTGCCCAGGAGACTGCTCCAACATGGGCTTCCCATGGAGTCACAGCCTCCTTCAGCCATCCACTTGCTCCAGCATGGGGTCCTCCATGGGCTGCAGGTGGATATCTGCTCCACCATTAACTTCCACAGGCCGCAGGGGGACAACCTGCTTCACCATGGTCTTCACCATGGGCTGCAGGGGAATCTCTGCTCCAGCACCTGAAGCAAGTCCTCCCCCTCCTTCTTCACTGACCTGGGTGTCTGCTGAGAGTTGTTGCTCTCACATATTCTCACTCCTCTTTTCCTGCTACCACTATCACTGATGTTCTCAGCCTTGGCCAGTGGCAGGTCCATCTTGGAGCCAGCTGGCATTGGCTCTGTCAGACACAGGGGAAGCTTCTGGCATCTTCTCACAGAATCTACCCACATAGCCCCCCCTGCCACCAAAACCTTACCACAGAATCCCAGTGCAATGTGGTAGATATACTTTACTTTTGTGCTCACGATTCGACAGATCACCAGCTTTGAGCATCAACATTAAATTTACCCCTATGGCAGATAACATTTGGGGTGCAATTTATGACTTAATTCATTTGAACTGAAGTCCTTCCACCTGTGATGGCGGGGAATGGTCTCTGAGGATCTGTCTTCCTTTTCTGATCACCTTGAGGATGGTTTCAACCTGGGCCTGATACAATTACTCTGTTATATATATAAACTCTTTGTGACGCATTTTCAGGATAGAACATAAAAAAAAATAAAAGGCAAGGAAAAGAAGACAAAAGCCACAATACTAAGAAAAACTGTGGCGTTTCCTGCTTCTTTGAAGCTGAAGCTCATCAGATACCAGAGTACTCTGAGAATTGCATTAGTGACATTGTGAACCTTCCAGACCTAAGTCTTTATCTGGGCCTTGTTCAAAGGGACTATATGATGATGAGATTTAGTAAAGATGCGTTTAGTAAAGCCTGTTTTTTCATCTGTTAAAGTTATTCCTTCTTAAATAGTCCTTCCTACTAATTTTCTAGGGAAGTAAATGATAATCCCTTTTCATTATAGAAATGTTAGACGTTTCTGTAGTGCACGTCTGCCCACAGCAGAAAAGCTCCTGTTCTTCCTCAGTCACACTGGCCATTTCTGCTTATATTGGAATTTTAACAACAGCTTCTTAAAATAGGACAGACCTAATAATCCAGGAGTCTTCTGTCAGAAGAAATGAGATAGCAGGGTGATGATACACCCCATGCAATATTGCTTCATATTCATTTAGTAATTTATTTCTCCCGTGCATTCTCTTAAATGCATCAATGGGACCCATCAACAACCTTCGATTCAACCTCACTGAAATAATTTCTTTATCAGTTTAGAAATATGCCCCGGTAGATATCCTGATCCTTTGGAATTTTAGAGGACTTCTGGCCCTGACATCAACGGCTTGTAATTTGGCAGATGCAGATCATCGGTAATAGAGGAGTTTTGGAAGCAAGTATTAATGTAAGTAGTTGGGCATCTTTCAGGACCCACCACAAGTATATAGATGTACCTTATGGATAATTCAGGCTGATCCTAAAGCAAAACTAAATCAATAATGAGATGACACTGGGAACAAAACAATAACAAAACAAAAACCCCAGCAACAACAACAACAAATCTCAAGCCCATACTGCAGACACTGTTTGATGGTCCCAGAAAGATGCTCTCTCTGTAAGCCAACTCCTTGAGATTTACTTCACTAAAAGACATCCTGGCCATTTTCCATCTTCATGCTAGAATATTGGCATGTGCCTAGGAGGAATTTACGCCCATGCATTTCTGTGTCTGAGCTGTAAAGATTTGTCTTAGCAGCACATTCTCTATCACTGTCACAGTACATAGCAAATATTTTAAGAAACATGCAGCTGATAAGGTCACATAGACCTATAAAAAAGGTCTGTAGCAGTGTCAGAATCTGCACCTAGAAGCCAAAAGTGCAGACTATGACATAATTATGGCAACACATATAATAGGTGATATCGCATTTCAGAACTGAATATTGCTAGCTGAACTTTGGGGATCATAAGAAAATCCATTTCACAAATGTGGAATGTCCAAGGCTTGGGAGGTAAAACAAAATGAATGAGATGAGAAGAGGGAAGGGGAAGCAGTTATTTTGCCCAATCTCTTAAAAACAAGGGCTGCTACAGAAGTGGCAAGAATACCAGTATAAGGATTTTTAAATTATCTGATACCGAATATGTGAGCCAAAACCTCAATGACATTTTGCTACCTTTCTCTCTGGCCAGTTGTTTTGCTCCACAGAGCTTCAACACCTCAACCCATTTTTCTGTACCACCTGCTTTTGACCATTGCCTATTAATGCTGACCTCACTGCAGACCCTTCATCATCTCATGTATGGGTTATCCCCATGTGCGTTGCTCCAGTCTAGGGTCCACCAAGACTCCCACACAGTGCTATGACTTTTCAGAGCACTTGCAAAAGAAAAGGTAGGAAAAATGAATGTGTGTATATAGAATATGTAAACAAACAATCTCATTTGCAAACAAACAATATGAGCTTAAAGGTAGAATTCCTTCATGCCTATACTAAAGCAAGTCAGGAGAGAGTAGGAACCAAAACCACTTAAAACTAAGGCTTTTCTTCTTCTTAAGGTCACAACTCACAGAAGATGCTTCCTCCAAAAAATGCGCACTCCTTTTCTCTTAATATTATCTTTGTTGTAGAAGCATTGTCATCCTGCTTTTCAAAAAAGCATCCCTGTCATTTGGGTTTTCCTTCATTACACTCCGATAACAAACTAAAGAAACTCTTCTGGAACTATCTTCTTCAGAAGAATGAAACACAGAAGAGTAAGGCTCAAGGTGCAGAAGGGTTATGACTTCATTTTCTTGCCTTGAAAAAAGGTTAAAATTGCCAGCAATGCGTGATCTAAATCTAAGTGACATTAAACAGATGGCACTGAATGACCAAGAAAATAGCATCGGTCTTTCTCCATCCATGAGCTCGCTTCGCACTTTAAGCTGCATTAACTTTACTCAGGTACAAGATGCAGCCCTTTTGACGCATCTCTCTCTCTATTTTTAAAAGCAATTTGGAGAGCTTTGGGAGTGGAGACATTGTTAGGTGAATAGTGAGAAAAACCTCTTTCTCATGAGGAAGATGAAAAGGAGAACATAGCAGAGAGATGCTAGACTTGCTGGCGTTTCAGAATAGGATGTTTCTTCCTGTTGCCACTCAGAACAAAAAGGTGAATGATTTTCTTAACCCTTTTGCAGGTGGTGTGGTTTTCAGGCAGAGCCTGCTAGCAGGGAACAGAGGGACAGTGCACCCACCGCACCTCTTTAATCAGACTTCTACAGTAATGGAGGCAATTTGAAGATGTTATCTTAAAGACAGAGGCACCATCACTTACACAGCCGATTTTCCTCCCTCTTACCTCACCTTCAGAGTGCTCCAAGGCAATCTGAACATTTATTTTTTTTCTTAAATATGCCTTAACCCTTGTGTCTTTAGGTGCAAGTTAATGTTTGAACCAGACAATACACATAGAATCATTGAATGGTTTGGGTTGGAAGGGACCTTAAAAGATCACTGAGTTCCAACCCTCGTGCCATGGGCAGGGACACCTCCCACCAGACCAGGTTGCTCAAAGCCCCATCCAGCCTGGTCTTCAACACTTCCAGGGATGGGG
>JAOXJK010000012.1:156863821-156882448 GCA_025774025.1 Xenus cinereus
CCTTTTTTTTTTAAATGGACACACAAAACGTTCCCAATTTCTTATGGAGACCAGATTATCCCAATTTCCTTAGGCAGTATTATTGGATATATGCATAAGTATTAACTCTCATGCTAGATCCTACTGACAGGCATCTAACGAAAGCCTCATAAATTCTTTAGTTACTGCATGGATATGACTTCCATCTTGTTTTCCCTGTAACAACCTTCTGCAATCCTAACCAAAAAAAAAAAATGACAAAATAAAATAAAATCCACAGATTGAAGGGAAGAATGGAAAAATATTTCAAAAAAAGATCTCCGAGTTACTAACAAAACAACAATGTCAGAAGTCCCAGAGCAGGAAATAATCAGAGACTTGGGCAGTGCCTGAGGGAATATCTTAAATACCTCATTCGTTATTAGTCTTCCTTGGTGTCTGCTTATGGGTGCTGCTGGAGGCAGTAAATGGGTGAAACAATCCTTTTGTACCGGCAAGAGGGGGTGTCCTTACATCCTCCAAATCAGCTCTGTCAGATTTATCAGGGTGCTGCATCTATTCGACTCTTCTCTGTTTATTGTGGCTATCGTGAAGTGCATCGCCAAAGGGATTATGTATATTTCCAGAAGTGGTCTTCATTTTCTTTTGAAAAGAAACAGAAGTTTGTTGGGGAGGGAGGATAATCGTGAGTAGTCACTGAAGAGCCAGTTACACATTATATATTCTGCATTGTGCCTCTGGTTCCATTTATGTGAAAGGAAATGATTAAGATTTTACTTACTCCTTAACATGTAGTGCTATAAGGGATTAACAGACAAAAGAGGGGAGATGAAGTATGTAAGGGCTCCAGAAGACACAGAGAGAACTTCTGGGTATCAAAGAAGCCTTTTTACAGCTGAAGTCTGTTAAACGAAAGGCAGAGGAAGAAAAAAGGGCTATCCATTTAGGTATTTGCAACTGATCTTGGATACCACAGTGACTGAGGTCTTTGACATGCTTAACATAAAAGTCAAAAACTAGTCTAGACAAAATACAAGGGAGTAAACTGCAGGGAATTACTATGAATCCATGGAATGGAAAGAGATTTTTGAGTTATCTTCATGTCTCTACAGTTATTTGAAATGCAGAATAATTGTGGAAGTTATTTCACAGCCTTCTCCATCTGGCAGAAGTGGTTTCTCCTAGACATTAACAATTATCAGTGAATTTTGGCACTGCACACTGCCTTTCTCAGAGTGATGTTACTAGACATCATATTTAGCGTGACTGGGCAGAAGTCACACATCATCACACACACCAAGCAGGAGGAGATCCCCTCAGACACCGAAATTCACCCTTGAGAAGAATGACAGTGGCACTGAAAAAGGAAGCAAACAAGCAGAGAAACACCAAATCTGTTATATTTATCATCAATTCTCTGCTCTGTTCTTAACCTGCAGCTGCGAGGATCAGAACAACTTCAAATCCCGCTTCGCCAAGTGTCTCTTTGGAGGACTTTTGCCTTCACTGCACTCAATTCCTAGTTTGGAGTTGGTGGATTTTTGCAGCGTGACACCCCAGTCCATCGCTTTGAATGACACCTAAAAGCACAAAACTCCTCTAGTTCTTTCCTCCCCCCATATTGCAGCTGCATCTCAAAGTAAACAACTCCTTCCTCCTCTGTAACAGATGGTGCTGTGTAGCCCAGAGTGCACGGGCAGATCTGTGGCAGCAGTAATGAAGCAGGAAAGCTGGGAAAGACTGGGGTGGGAGGGATCACGCACCCTCAGGAGACCACTTGGTCTGTTATTCCCAACAGTGAAGATGAAGGAGTTGTGAATCACCACGAGAAGGATGAGAACGCTCATTGATACACGTCAGGCTGTATTTTAGACCAGCTTCATCTTCTTTTTTTTTTTTTTTTCATAGTAAATATTTAAGGGGAAACTGTGATGCTACTTAAAAAGCACTTACCTAATTAAACCTCAAATGCAGAAATCACTATTCACTCAGAGATGCACTCTGATGCTCACCACCTAAGGCTATACCTCAGCCATATGGCACTTTAATAGATAGTAGCAGAGGGAGCCCTTTTTATATTTTAACAGATGGGTGCATGCTAGATACTAGGGTTGGAGCAGAGAGGAGAATGAAAGAAATCACAGAGAAAGAGAATCAAGCAAGAAAGACAAAGTTCAAAGGATGAATTCTTACTGAACTCTTCCATTTCTGCTTAAAACAGCTGGAGGTCTTGTTTCTTCCTGAGAAACAACTTCTGTTGTTTCCAGACCCTTGGACTCAGACTCACTGATCACAAAACTTTTCACAGCAGAGTTACAATGTCAGGGGCTGTCCCTACAGCAGAAATACCACTACTGATTCAGTTTGCTGGCCCAACCAAAAGTTGTGCGAGTTTAGGAGTAGGATTCAAGTTTTTATAGTGTTCCTTCTGCTATACCTTTCCCCTCCCCTCCAGGGCCATGCTCACAGTGTATATTACAATCTCAACAAGCTGGGGCTGTATCAAAAAATGTCTAGAAGACCTGAGAAGAGAAAGTTAGTGCCAGAGCATATTGCAGAGGACACACGGTAAATATAGACTCCACGTAGAGTCAGAAAAAAAAAAAAAAGCCTTATTTAAAATAAGTCATTTACCGAAATATCTAACTTTGAGATAGGTCCTGATCTGGTAAGGCCGCAGTTTTAATGACAGGTATTGCGTTCCCCCAGTAAGACCAACAGCCAGAGTGACCACAGGGCTAAAGAAATATGGTTCCATTTAGATTATGGTTGCTACGTGGTTCAATGTTTTCCAAATCTGTTTGGATGGCTGCTGTTTCCTCTTCCAGAGCAAGTGTTCAAGGATCTAAGATGACCATGGCTTTGGTGCCTGAGCCAAAATGGTACACAATACCTGGCATTCCTTCCCATCTTTGCTTTTCAGTGCTTCCAAAAATAGCATTCTTTTCACCATATGCATCTGTTTCCCACTTCTCAGGGGAAAGTTTAATTTGTCTCAAAAGGCCTGTGGGAACGTGGTGGCAAACTTTTGTCCTCTGAGGATTGACAGGGACCTCTTTCTAGGACAATGCGGAAGCACAGTGTGCAGAGACACTGGGTTTTGTGCTAAACAGAGGCCCTTTGGGACTAACAGCAGTGTGGCTGTACCATCCAGCATGGACTCTAGATAATTTGCTCTGCTAACATGACTGCACCGATTCTGGGACATATCACCCAGGGTAACGTATCTACAGCAGCTCAGATATCCTTGCTGCAAGGATACAAACACATAAACTACGCTATACGCGCTCTTGATAAAATACAGTGTGTATTATCTTGTTCTATAGAAACTGTGAATACACAGGATGTACTAAACATTTAATTAATCAGTGATTTTTTTACTATTTGTTCCAACTTCTGATGTCTATCTGTGTGCCATAAAAAACAATGTCCCGTGAATGTATTCTCAGAGCACTAATTCCTTTACTGACAAAATCCTCTTGTTATTTTAATCCTTCATCTGAATTTCTTAGGAAGAAAATGATAATTAATGCAGGTTTTTTTTTCATTATTATTAATTTCTCTCTGCAATAGTTCAGTATTTAAAAAGGTAAAGCTGGATGTTTCCAACAAAGCACAACTTTCATATTGGATTCTACTGAATTTTAACTCCAAGAAATAATAAACGGAAATGTATTAAGATGTCTCTGTTTATTTCAAATTTTATTTCCCATGTAGATCTATGTCAGATTTACATGCCCGTGTGGGCAAATTAGGTCTACTCGTGGCAGTCACCTTGCAAGAGGGTGTCAGTCTCTTCTCCCAAGTAACAGGCGATATGACAAGAGGAAACAGCCTCAAGTTGTGCCAGGGGATGTTTAGGATGGATATTAGGAACCATTTCTTCACCAAAAGGGTTGTCAAACATTGTAACAGGCTGCCCAGGGAAGTGGTTGAGTCACCATCCCTGGAGGTATTTAAAAGACATGTTGATGTGGTGCTGAGGGACATGGTTTAGTGGTAACTTGGTAGTGCTATGTTAACAGATGGACTTGATGATCTTACAGGTCCCCTCTAACTTAAATGATTCTATGATTTTATGAATCTAAGTCTTTTAATGGGCCCAGTAAGTCATGCAAGAGATGTTATCAAATGATATTTTTAGATCATTACCAATTCTTACATTAAAATTGCCTTCACTTTGAAGATTTTTGACTGGAGCCACCTATTTTATTTGGTCTGGTTTCTTTTATTTTATTTATCTGTGTTGGTGACTAATCCAGAGTTTCTCTCACAGGCATTCATGGTTTTCTGTCAGACTTACACCACCAGCTTCTGAAAGGGGTAGCACTGATATCTAATAGCACATCTGACGACAATTTTCTGCCTTCCTTCACCACATCCTGGATCTACTACTTTGCCTGACATCCATCTTTGCTAATAGCTGGAGAAACCATTGCATTCTCCAGATAAAAAGAAATACTGAAATAGAACATGATGTACACTTCTTCAAGACTTTCCTAAATAATTGATAATATAAAGGCAGAGATTATATTGTGAATTTGCCCAATGACATAAGATGCATTCTTCTTTCAGTCATTTCCATGGGTGGGATTTAGTTTCTGTGCTCCCACACGGAAAGCAACGGCAGAGTCCCTGAATGGGCTACCTGGCCAGTCCTCTTTTGACCAGGTTGCACTCAATAATGGAGAAGAAATTGTCATGGATCAACCGTACACAGGGGTAGGATGTCCCTAAGTCCAGCATGGGGCTGATGGAGCCAATAACACAGTTCCAGCAATACATTTGCTTTTTTTGCCTTAGAAATGCATTTGCTTTTCTTTTTTTGCAGGACTCTTTTTATGGATCCTATCGAGCTTGTCCAGCATCATACAACCTAAAAGGAAGAAGCATTTCCAAACTGAGAGACAGATAGTAACTGTGGTGAATCCTCTCTTAGAAACAGGAAAGTGACCATTATTGCTTAAAGGGGGCCTACAGAAAAAATGGGGACAGATTTTTAGCGTGGCCTGTTGTAATAGGACATGGGATAATGATTTTAAAATAAAAGAGGGGAGATTAAGACTATACAGAAGGAAGAAATTTTTTACAATGAGGGTGGTGAGACACTCCCAGGTTGCCCAGGGAGGTGGTAGATGCCCCATCCCTGGAAATCTTCCGGGTCAGGTTGGACGGGGCCCTGGGCAACCTGATCTAGTTGAAGATGTCCCTGCTCATGGCAGGTGAGGTTGGACTAGGTGACCTTTAAATGAACCTTCCAACCCAAACTATTCCGTGATTCTACGGTGATTCTATGATTGCAGGAAGCGTTGTACCACCTTTGTGAGGTTGATTGTAATTCTGCTGTAAATACAGAAGGTCTGGTTCTCACACTAGAAACATTTTACGCTTAATGTAATTCAGTTTATGGCCCCAGTGCACTGCAAAAGTGGTGTAAAATGGCATTAAAGTTAATGAGAATCAGGTCTAGGGATTCTAATATTTGCTTTCTACTGTGCTTGAAATTACTTCTGTTGTTTTATAGCAATGTTTAAAAGTCAGCACAGAGGCATCATAAATAAAAAATCCTGGGTCACATCCTCCCATCCATCCATCTACCCATCCATCCAAGAGAAATGCAGTGCAGCAGTTGTTACAGAGCCTAAGCCTTGACTGAATTACAAGTAGGATTAATTTGGACTTTTAAATTTAGATGTTGATAAAGTGCTTTCTCTAAACCCATGTCTTTCATCCATTTCAAATCAGCAACACTTTATTCAAAGGCGAAAGTTTTTATGTGCCTCGTTTTACATTTCTTCTGTGAGTAAAATATGAATCGAGGGTAACAATGATAAACTTAAATAATGTATCGAGAATATGTTTCAAAATGCTGACGGAAAATATTTGCCCTTGGGTGGAAGAGATGCTTGAGGAAAACAGAAACAGAGATTTCCTTTACCTTCAACTGCAATAACCTTTTTAATGACTTGTAAGCCATCTGATTGTTTGCGATGAAAACTCCCTGTTTCTGCTTATGTAAGGATTTTATTTATTATTATGGTAGTATTTCGCTTTCTGTCTCCAAAATTGGTCAGAGGCCAAAGGAAAGTATTAAGAAAGAAATCCCAAATTTCTAATATTTCATCTCTTCAACAGCTACACTATAACAAATAGCCAGATCTCTCCAGGTACTCTCAGAGCTGTGTTTCGCAGAAGTATTATACTTCTACAGGGCTGCAGAGAAATATAACAGAAAGCCAATAATACAAATGCATTGAAACCATCCTGCTACTCGCAGGAGCGCAAGTCCGTATGTCTACAAAAGGGAAGTCGCAACACACGCAGCTATTCTTTGCATATATCATTGCATTTTCTTACTAAATACGAACATTTTTACATAGATCAAAACAAAACCAAAAGATACTTCAAGTATATTTAATACCATACATGTTTTGAAGGCAAAAGGGAAGCAAATAAACCTTCAAATAATCAAGATGTTTGGAACACTGCTTGAAAAGTATGTTCAATGTCTAGTGTTACCTTCTCTAAAAAAACATATAAGTCAACAGAGTAACATTTGAATGACACGGTGAAGGAGACATACTAATCTTCACATATACCTTTATATCCTTGCTTTGTATAAATTTCATCGATATTAAAGGTTGCTGACTATATGGAACAAAAAACCCGTTGAAGGAAAATTTTGCAACATGGAATACTAATTGGGGATTACCGTAAATGTTAGCATATATATCACAGATATTCGGACTGACTATAT
The DNA here is from genome assembly GCA_025774025.1 of Xenus cinereus. Classification (NCBI taxonomy): domain Eukaryota; kingdom Metazoa; phylum Chordata; class Aves; order Charadriiformes; family Scolopacidae; genus Xenus; species Xenus cinereus. The sequence goes on from JAOXJK010000012.1 coordinate 156,870,558, forward strand.
GACTGTGTTCTGCACAGCTCAGTGACAGAATTATATCCTAATATACTGAATTATATATACTCCAGGCTTGAGGCATCTTCAGTATAGTGGAAAAAGGGCACATCACAAACCCAACAAGAGAGAAAAGGCCACACTGAAAATATTGTCAGACCTCCAAAGTATAGTCCAGAAAACCATACAAAGGCTATAATATAGGCCCTTACATATAACTAGAATAGATCTTTTGGCAACCCAAGCAATTCTGATTCACTATTCGTATAGTTTGAAACATTCAAAATACACCTAAATATAATTATTTATCTTGGGCTAATTTTTTTGGATAGGCATTACAGAGGATGTTTTAAGGAAGGAAATGAGGAAGAAAAGGGAAATAGACTTCCTTTTCTTTCCTCGTCCAAGGATCAAGACAGCAGAATTTCTCCCCTGTTGCTAATGAGCGCTTCATGCCCAGAAACACAAAGGTTGACAATTACAACTTCTATTTAGGAGCTGGTGTAATTTGCTCCCCTCCAATATTCGCTAATCAGCTCTGGAAATGCGTAACAAGTTTGTGTAACTTGATGGTCTCTCATTTTTCAAACTTCACAATCAGGAGGACAGAAATTCCTAGTAATGCCATAATTTTGTCTGATGCTTTTCTCTTTTTTTTTTTATAGCCCTGACAGTGGCCAAACTAAATTTTCTTTGTAAAACCTGTTTCTAAACTGAATAGAGTGATTTCCAAACCCCGTAAAACCAAACTTCTTGTTGGCTACCCTCACCAACATCACTAGAACATTGCACTTTGACATACTCATGAAATGTTATACAACAGAAAAGGCAAATATTCCTTCACCAGCAAATCCATCTCCTTCTGCCATATGCCATTTCCCTCATCATATTTGCATTTGAAAGCCTTCTACTGTATTGCCTTCATATCATATTTGAGTAAAAGACCTCAGAAGAGACAGCTTGAAAGAGAAACATCTGTCATGGGCTCTGGTACAACATCCTAGAAGTGGCTTTGTGGAGTTGACAATTCATTTGGAGTTGACAGGCTTTTTTTTTTCCTACTTTCACTCTCTTTCCTGCACTGCTTCTGCTGTGCCATGAAGCCTTGATACCCCCTATATTTTTTAACCCATGGACACTAAGTATATACTACGTTCTACCATTTATATCATAGAATCATAGAATGGTTTGGGTTGGAAGGAACCTTAAAGATCATTGAGTTCCAAACCCCGTGCCCTGGGCAGGGACACCTCCCACCAGACCAGGTTGATCCAAACCCCATCCAGCCTGGCCTTGAACAACTTAGAGGCCACCACAGCTTCTGTGGGCAACCTGTTCCAGTGTCTCACCACCCTCACAGTAAAGAATTTCTTCATAATGTCTAATCTAAATTTCCCCTCTTTCAGTTTAAAACCATTACCCCTCATCCTATGGCTATACTCCCTGATCAACAGTTCCCTCCCCATCTCTCCTGTAGCCCCCCTTTAGGGACTGGAAAGGCCTCTAAGGTCTCCCTGGAGCCTTCTCTTCTCCAGGCTCAACCACCCCAACTCTCTCAGTCTATCCTCACAGCAGAGGTGCTCCAGCCCCTCAGATCATTTTCATGGCCTCCTCTGGACCCGCTCCAACAGGTCCATCTCCTTCTTATGTCGGGATCTCCAGAGCCTGACACAGTACTCCTGGTGGGGGTCTCACCAGAGCAGAGCAGAGGGGCAGAAACCCCTCTCTCGCCCTGCTGGCCACGCTGCTTTTGATGCAGCCCAGGATGTGGTTGGCTTTCTGGGCTGCCAGTGCACATTGCCATTTCTGAACATAAATGAAAACTCACTGGTCTTAATTGGTTGGAGCGAGGGCTGGCTATTGCCTTATCTCTGAGGAATATAACTTCCAAACTACTACTCTTCTTTTAGGGCTGGTCTGGGCTACCAAATGAATTGTCTAGATCCAGAAGAAACACGTGGAACCTGGAGTGAAAAACTTGAAACTGGAGAGCCCGGGTCTCAGTTAAGTGTTTTACAATAGAACACACTTACAGTGATAGAAAGGTTTTAGTGATGTTCTGCCATGAGTTACTGCCCCCAAAATTGATTTAGGGGAATAGTGCACGCCATTGCAGTCATTTCCAGCTAATAATTTAAGCTAACCATGAGAAGATACTGAGCTGAGGACAGTAATGCAAAATCCATTTGGGGGCAGAAATTTCCAGATGAAAAGTGAGGATGAAAAGCTGGAGTAATTACTTCTTAAACCTTTTGAAATAGATCCTCAAGCCCACATTCCTCAGTGCCTTATTCCAAGGACCTGAAAACTTCTCTTATCCTTCTGGAAAACCTCCAAAATCCTGCTGGGTGAGGCTATTGTGTTACTCCCAGGGTCTTCTTGAGAATGTTTATACTTTTAAAATAAGTGCAAATTGTGGAGTTCTTTCCTCTTCTTTTCATAAAATATTTGGAAGGAGAGAATAGTGTGTCTGTTATACTTTCTCCTTTAGCAGTGTCTTGAAAGAGATAAAGTCATTAAGAACAATTAAGTAATAACATTGAACATTTTTAACAATGTAATTAGAAACCTGAGAAACTATGCGAAATGTAAAATCTATATAATTTGAGTCCCAATTCACCCAGTTCTGCTGCTGTTATTGCTTTGTGTAGTTCATTGCAGCAGACGGCATGGTCTGTGGGACCTCTACCTTGGCACAGAGTGGCCAAAGACTTACTTTGAATTCTACTCCTTTTGTGAAAATAAATGAAAACTCATTGGGTTTTAATATTAGATCCCACTGATCTAATGTTCAGTGTCTGTTTGTGTTCAGGTCAAAGAAGGAAGCTGTGTTTTTCAAAATAATAAATAAGTAAAAGGAAAAAAACCTCCCAAAACATTAATTACAGCTTGAAATGAAATTATTTGGGATAATTTGTTCAAATTCCCTTTTGGCTACTGAGTCAGGGAACTTGTAAAAATGTGGAAAATGTTGTGTTACAGAACTAGTGTCATTTTAAGTCCTATTCTGGTAGCCGAAGGTACAGAGATCAGCTTTGGTGGAATACAGGAGAGACAGGGATCTGTGGTTTGGTTCAGATGTTTTAAAAGAAGCACAGAAGTTTGGCTTTTGATTTCAGCTCTGACAAAAAAGGACTTGGGTTCACTGTCTCTGCAGCATCACTCAGTCCTTGTGGTGCCAAACACCAACTAGCTGCAAAGTTCATTAGAAAACAATATCCTATCATGAGTGGTTACGTCAACTCCCAAGCTGGAACTAGTCAGCAATGGGACTATTTATTTTTTTTTAACAGTAAAACCAAAAAAATGACAGGCATTCAGTCAGATGAATATTTCATCACCTGGTTTACTCCTCCACTTTGAACACAAAATGTTGCTTCGGCAGGACTAGAAGGCAGACAGCCACCTACAGAACTTCCCCAGGCAGAAATCATATGTATTTTTTGAAGTTAAACAGAAATAACACAGTGACTTTTTTTTTCCGTTTTGTTCCCTTAATTGCCAGACAAAGTGCAATTTTCTGTACTGTTCTATCAACCAGATGCCCTTGTCATTCACCATCTTACTACAGTAATGGAACTTGACGTCCTCTTTGTTGTTTCTCCCTGTGTTTGTGTGACTCACTCTGCAAAATAAAAATGTACTAAGAATAGCAGAGGTTGTGCTAATGGCAAAGCTATGAAATTCCCTTCATCTAATTGCTTTCAGATTTTCTTTTTCAGTGCTAAGGCTCTCGAAGTTGTCTTGATATGCTATGAGCATTCAGCCATGAAGCTATGTACCAACCAACTCATCGATTTCAGGAGAAATCCTGCAAAGGTGAAGTTTTTGAAGGTACTTTGGCACCCAAAGGAGCAGGTATAGATCTATGCAAACTTCCCAGAGATATGAAGGCTGCAGAATTGCTTTTGAATACTTTACTTTACACAGTTGAAAAGCTGTCCAGAAATGACAAATGGCCACAAATTACTCCAGAGCATTACAAATCAGCTGAAGCTGTGGTCCTAACCACTTGAGGCATTGGAGCATTGCAAAAGGTTAAGAGGAAAGGAAGCAACTGTGCCATTGGTTACTGTTATTGAAGCTAAACTACACAGGTAAGTATAAGTAGGAGAAATGCCTCTCATTTCTTTAGAATTAAGAAAAAAATCAGCCATTAAATGACTGCTTTGCAACTCTACATCAGTAAAAACCTCAAAACAACATTTATTTGTGAGGACAGACCAATACTGAGAGTAATTTTACTTAGTAAGATATGACACACTGAAAGAATAGAGTAGAATAAAATAGATCAGTAGGATTATCTAGCCCAAATGACAGATGTCATCTTTAAAAGTTCAGATCACTTCTCCTCTTTACACCAAAGTAGGTGCACGTGTCAAAGCAAGGACAAAAAAATGTAATGTCTTTAATTTTCCCAAGTGATTTTGCAATAGGGTAGGAATTTGCAACATCTGGCAAAAGGAAAATTAGAGGTGGCCTGTGGCATTTAGAGCACAAAACAGAATGAGGTCAAGAGATGTTTGCTGGTGGAATGACTGCTAAGAGGAAAATACTCTCCCAAACAAGAGAAAAAGACTGGGAGGTTTATTATGCAAATTCAATGACACAGTATTGTAGTTGAAAGCACGTGAAATAATCACATTTTACCAAAGTTAACTTATAACTCAGAATTAATTCAGAATTGAACAGAAATACAAAGTAAGGATAAATTTTATTGTACTGAAAAGCTGTATTCAAAACGACTGACGAAACCCACACGTCTTTTCACGTGGACTGTGAAATCCACTGCCCTGTAATGCCATTCAGCTCTGGGCAGAGCAATTAGCGAGAAGTCTAGACTAGGTCTTAGGAAGAAATTCTTTCCTGTGAGGGTGGTGAGACACTGGAACAGGTTGCCCAGAGAATCTGTGGCTGCCCCATCCATGGAGATGTTCAAGACCAGGCTGGATGGGGCTTTGAGCAACCTGGTCTGGTGGGAGGTGTCCCTGCCCATGGCACAGGGTTGGAATTCAATGATCTTTTAAGGTCCCTTCCAACCCAAACCATTCTATGATTCTATGATGTCATTCATGTCTAAGCTGAGCGCTACCCATGAAGCAGTTAAAAGCTGATTTCCTTCCTGTTACCCTGTTACCTATTCTAGATTATCTCATATGGAAAGGAGAAAAACAATCCAAACCAAAAAAGCACCGTTATCTGGAAATTAAAAGCAAAATGTCTAACATTTTTGGGTTTGTCTTAGAGAGGACAACGTGTAGTTTATAACCTGCCATGAAATGTCCAGGGCATAGTGAAGCTTTAAAGCACTTAGGAATTATCTTGCTCTCCAGACCTTGACCTGGAACTGTTTCTGCTGTGCTTTTAGTGGAGCCAGCTGTGACAGATGCTGCATTTAAAAACCTAAGGCTTAGAGGAGGGACATTTTGGAAAAGACATTAGTGACGACTTCCCAGAAGTCCCTTAATTTTAGGGCACCCTAGCTTTTTGCAGTGTTGGAGCACAGATCGGATGTCACCCAGATGGTCAGGCCTCCGGGCCAGGTCCTGTGACCATGGAAATAAATGACAAAACTCATGGTGATTTCACTGGGGAAGGGGAGACTGAGTTATGAAAATAGTGCACTAATGTCTGAAGCAGGATGCAGTAGAGAAAAGGTGTGAGCTTTTCTAATTATGTCGTGAAGATAGTTTGTAGGACATCTGGAGTAGCTTGGGAGGTGTCAAGAGGAGTTCTGTAACAAATACTTATTTAAATGGTTCCCGGTAACGTTGGAGTTGACACATCGAACTATGGAATTACACTCATGCACAGGAAAAAGTACATCTATCTGCAGCAATTCCAGCGAGTGCAGAAATAAGTAAGAGATTATAGCTTCAAAATGTTGTGGTGCAGTAAGTTTAAAACTGGGGTTTGTTCACAGGTCAATTTGGAGGACTGTCCCGAGAGAATGCCCATGACTGTCACTAGAATTGCATCATGTTTTTGAACATCAGTATATAAAGGGTAGTCGTGTTTGTGTGTGGTCTGGTTTTAAATGGCTGAAATTATGGTGGGTTTTTAACACCTGTAGGAATCTGCCCCCCCGACACATTGTGGTGATGAAAGCTTAGAAAAAAAGTACTTTTCTATTATTTAATTCCTTAGTTTACTCAGGCTCACTAGAAAAGGTTTTTCCTGGTATGGGATCCTACTGATCCCATTGTTTAATTTTATTTTTAGCAAATGTTATTCAACATTTATGCAAATATTGGGCACTTTTGGTGTCAAATAGATCTAAACAAACAAACAGGAAAAAAAATAAGATCAAGCCAAAACAAAGTGGTTTGTTTTTTTTTTTAAAAAAGCTATTAGAAGACTCCAAAATGAATGTAAGAATTGAAGTCAAACTAAATTCTTCAGTTCGATATATGCCTATATATATATATAAGTGCATGTATTTCCTCTGTGAGGAAGAAATTGTTATCAAAGCTCAAGAAACTCATGAGGTGATTGTCTCACCAAAGGTCATACAATACTCCATGCCGCCTCTCAAATCTGGTACTAAAACCTTTGAGATACAGAAAGGATTTAGAGCTTGGCATCTCTCCAGACAGTATTAGCAGCACAGCCGGCATCACTGGTGGCTTTAACCATCACTGATGGTTAAATGGTGATGAGACCATTGACTTGCTTTGGAGAAGCTGCAAAGTGACTGACACCAAATTGGACTTTCCAGCGTTGAGAAGGTGGCATTGCTTTCATCTAAATCTCCGCAGCAAGGCTTCTATTGAGCATCTTTAGAAGAAGGGCTGATAAATTTCTGCTCGCTTGCCTACCTGGCAGGAGGGAGATAAAAGAACCTTCTCTTTGTATGAAAACACATTTGAAGGCCATTGTTAGCCAGCAGGCCCTCCTGTCTGTGGCAGGATCTAAGTTGCTGTGCTCCCAAACTCTGCTGTAACGGATTGACTTTCACTTGTATTTTCTCCTGCAGTTCATCCTGGCATGGGTTGTTCTTTTTCGCTCGAGCTGTGATGGATGAGGTAGTCTGAGAACAGGGCACGTGTGGTCCTGCCCCTGCTGGCTTGCCACATAGTGGCCCTCTCTTGAAGATGCTGGTAGGTCTATAGCTTGAAGAGTGAGGGAGGCATATGGCCATGTTTGTCTCGCTGTTTTGTTCAAAAAGGTTTGTATGCATATTTAAAAAGAAAAAGTACCTTTGGAATGATGCAATATCTTGGATACTGGTTGAGTGTAGCCTGGGAAGTGACTTTATCAAGTGGCATTGTGCAGTTCCCCATCTCTGGAATCACAAAAATATTTTTCAGAAGGTCACAAAATACTGTGTTTGGGTTTTTTTGGTTTGGTTTAGGTTTTTTTCCCCTGATGCCAGCCAAGACACGCAACTGGCACATCTCACATGGGGCTGGCCCTAATCTAAGTCTTGGGGTTAGAACCTGTGTTGTGGAGGTATTCCCCCAGTGCTGGCCCTGCGTGACAGTGGTGGCATCACCAGCAGCTGTGGTGCTTCGGTGGCCTCTGTTTTTGCCTTGTACAGTGAAGAGAAAATACATTCTGAGATTCTGAGACAGAGAACCAAATGGCATAGAAAATATGCACTATGGATCCCTTACACCTTATTAATTGTTTTCTGGGGATTGTTCTTAGGCTGTTGCTATAGGAGGAAATACACCTAGTCATGAAACATCCTTGGAGCTTCAAGGCAAGTGGCATAGCATGGCTTGTGTCCATGCAGCTAAACTCCTTATTTCTCCCCAAAACAAGGTGTCTTTGTCTGTGCTGCCTGTTTGTAACAACCCTGAGCCTTGCACAGTCAAGTGGCCCGAGTCAGTGCTGTGAGTGCAACTGAGCCCTCTTTTAAGGGTGGCTGAGAGTTGACTGTGTCATTTCAGTGTGGGTCCAAAGTTTCATTTGAGGAGAGTTACTGTGGCTGATTGGAAAGCTTAGACCAGAAGGATTCAGCCCAAGAGAACGTGAAAGTCATGCCATACACCCAACTAACTTTCTGCCCTAATTTCTGTGATGTAGGTCCTTCTGTTTTCTGTGTGAATCCTGCACCGCCATATCTTCCTATTCCTCCTTCCTCTTTCTCATGTGTTATGGACACTGCAAAACTTGTCAGGCTCCATAAACATTTTCTGTATGACTCCATCTCTGCCACAGCTTCTCTCTCTGCACTTGAGGACTTGTCCTGTCTGTAGATACTCAGCAGCGGACAACGAAAAAGGGTGTCTGTTAAGACCAGCCTTGTCAGTACGAGCATAGATGGAAAAATCCCCTCTAGATCTCCATCAGTGACACTATGAGCCCCTTCTCCTCACAACACTCCTGTTGTCCCTGCTCAGCAGCACCAGGGAGACAGAGGTCAGAGCGATGACAGGATGACAGGGAAGCATCAGGCCAATGAGTCCTACCTTAAGCAATTAGATTAAATGAAATATGAACAGTGATATTGAAACCACGGGAAGCTTCTGCTTAAGTCAAAAGAAAGTCGCCGCTAATGTGAAAGGTATCTCAGCTTCTCCACAGAAATAGGCAGATTGGTTTATTTTTAAAGCAGCCTTGACAAAACTAATATATTGTGATCGCTAACCTCCAATGGCAACTGATTCCACCAACGTGAAGCAGAAGAAACCCCTGAAGGCACAACCCATCGTGTTATATCTAACACACTGGGGGAAGCAATGAGCTGCACTAGGCCGCAAAACAAGACGAGCCTCATAAAGGAAGAACAGCCAGCTGTGGAGTCAGGTCTAATCCTTTCCCAAGTTGGAATCTAACCAGAGAGGAGCTCTTTGGCATTTGGATTTAAATAGTCTGTTGCCAAAAACATGTGGCAGAACCTTAAAAAAAGGCAAAAAGAGGTGTTGCATCTGAATGAAGCATTTTGCGTTCGCAGTTTGACTTTCAGTACGGTCTGGTGGTACTTTAAAATGAATCAATGCTTGACATGTAAAAGTCACCACTTCTCCACACGCATGTAACTTAAATTTTGTCTGTTAAGAAAAAAATATTCATGTGATTCAGTAGCAATGCAGGGGTCTGTTTTATGTGAAATGGGTATAATCTGTACACCCAAAGATACAGAACTTTAAAAGAACTGTAAGGTTAAAAAAGTACAACTAGTTACTGGTTAGCAAACACCCAAATGAATATTGCTTATGTAACTTATTTCAGTTTTGTTCTGTATATATTTTGATATGATAAAAGCTTCGGTGATCTGATCCACAGGACATAATGCACAGGATGGCGAGTGGTCAGTAAACAATAATTTGTCCTCCCCTTCACCCGCCTGTGGTCACAGGTCTTATTTACTGCACACCAGTCAAATCCTGCTCTGAACATAAAGTTAATTACTTCATTGTGAGCTTCCATGTCTGCCGTAACCACAGCGTATCTGAATTTAGCTCCCCAACATCCCTTTCATGAGGGAAGAATTTTGCTGGGATTTTATGAATGAGGACCTGAGGTACAGAGGTGTTATTGCCAAAAGTGATTGCTGGCATTTAGATGCCAAATCGTACATGCTTATGGCCTGTTTTTTTCAGAGAGATGAGCTAGATGATAGTCTGTGTGTTCAGAACAGATTTTAGTAGCAGATGTGCATGCCCAGAAGCTGTGGAGAAACCCAAAACTTTGGATGGTTGCTTGCTCTGTGAGTGGGAGGCAAGGGAAGTGTGGAAAAGGCATTCCCTTTGCCTACATTTCCTGCGAGCTTATGGGATGAGGACAGGAGCAACTGGATGGATCATGCTTCATGTAGGTGACATTTGTAAAGAATTTTAAATTCCTGAAGAATTTAGAAGTGTACATCCTTATGCTTACAGGGAGCATGGGCAAACATAACCCTGCGTCTCAGCCAAATATATTCTTCAGATGAATGACAAAAGCCATATTCTTGATGCCATCAACAGCATCAGTTCCCTATTTAAAAAATAGTCGGAGTTTCTCAGGAAAGCATTTTAAGTATATTTTAATACTGTGGGGAAAAAGTAAAGTTTCATCAACTTACAGAGCTTGCATCTCAATAAGGTGATCTGTGGCAATCAACAAGCAAAGAATGACCCTCATTGAAAGGGAGGCAAAGATACACATGGTGTTTCAAGCGTTTCTGGCAGCTAGTAATTCTGGGTAAGCTCATTCGAATGGTTATGTGCACCCTTATGGCATCATCAATGAGGCTATTAAAGCTGAGGTTATTTAGAACAACAGGTACAGCAGCACATTCACATGACAAACTTGGGACAAGAAGAAGAGAGGGAAAAAAAAAAAAATCAGTGTCAGCAAAACAGAGAGAAAAAGAGGAAAAAATGCCAAGATTTTGACAAAGCCAATTCATTCCTCTTGCTGTTGAGAGGTAATCACTGATCGAACATCTATGATAAACTGGGTGACAATGAAGATAAATCCTTGGGGAGCAGAAGCTCAAGCTTAAAATAAATGTAGGCAGCTTCAGCATAAAAGGTGGGAACACTGTGCTAATTATAGAATAAATGTATGCAATACAAATGGTACTAAATTACATAGGTCACTGTCTTCAACAGCTGTTGTAGCAGAATTTTTAGTTTTGAATGATCCACTTCTGTGATAAAAACCTAATTCCATCATCTGCTTGTTGCGCAGCTCTTCGGGAGGCATTTGAACTTCTCATGGTTTAATTCACTGTCTCCAAAAAGCATATAAGTACTCTTAAACTGTCTCTTACCTTAGCCACCTGAAACCCAAAACACAGCAAAATTCCTCTGGGATGAAAGCCTGGGTATGTGACTCCTTCGCTCAAGCGAAGTTTTAATTAACGCTGGAATCATACACTGATTGTGGGAGCAGGAGTGTGGAGGAGACCTTCTGGCCTCTATTGAAACAGAGGCTATCATTTCTAGCTTTAAGAAATTTCCCTTTTCTTTGAAAAGTCCTTTGACTCTGAAAATAACTGAATTTGTAGCTTTTCCTAATGCTGAGTTTTTCCGTATTCTGGGTTGAGCACCATTTCAAAGCAGAAAAGATTGTGTAATATCTGACTCACTCAGGCCTGCATAAAATCTTGTGAGAGCAACATGTAAGGGTAAACGGTAGAAAAAAAAAGTCCTTTTAAATAAGAAAGTGTCCAAACTTCACAAGATGTGAAGGTGGAAAATGATCTATAAGGCCATCAAGCTGCCACGGTACAGTCATTCCACGTGATGCTGCATAGAGAGGCTCCTGTCTGACTGAGGTGCCATTCTGAAGTATGTAATTTTGTTATAAACACAGCTTGCTGCAGGATTTTCACCTCTCCCCTCTTCTAAAACACTATCGATTTACATGTCAACTTTTATTCTTGCTCTTCAGCCTATAACCTTCTTGGCTCAAGTTAGACTGGAAACACCGAGCTGTGATGCAGATAATCAGAACAAAATGCAGGCTGCTCTAAATATAAGATGAAAATACACCCTCACTCTGACCAAATTATGATTTCATACTAATCTCTAATTCCCATAATTGGGATTTAAAACTATTAACACTGAAGGCTTGGTATCCTTTCAAATTTCTTTTCAATGTTTTTGCATTAAAAGTGGATAGAGTTGTTATCATGGAATCATAGCTTGGTTTAGATTGGGAGGGACCTTAAAGATCATCCAGTTCCAACTCCCTACATGTTGTCCTCTCTAAGACAAACCCAAAAATGTTAAGACATTTTGCTTTTAATTTCCAGATAACGGTGCTTTTTTGTTTTGGATTGTTTTTCTCTTCTTTCCATATGAGATAATCTAGGATAGGTAACAGGAAGAAAATCAGCTTTTAACTGCTTCATGGGTAGCCCTCAGCTTAGACATGAATGACATCATAGAATGGTTTGGGTTGGAAGGGACCTTAAAAGATCATTGAATTCCAACCCTGTGCCATGGGCAGGGACACCT
>JAOXJK010000012.1:156888458-156910181 GCA_025774025.1 Xenus cinereus
GAAAAATACCAAAATTAAATCAAATTGCCCCTTACCTTACTCTTTCAAATTGAATTATTTGATTCTGTGCAGACAACATCTCAGCGTCTGCAAAGCAACTTTAAGACCAGCTCTAGATGAGAGAGAAGCTGGTACTTCGTGCCCTCAAGTATTTTTCTCAGTGTTTTAAAGCCCTATGCTATCAATTAATCATCACTGTCATCCAAGTGACACACTCTGTACAGAGTGTCACTATGCTCATTGCTAAAATGCAAGTCCTTTCCCAGTGGAACAGAGAACACATTTAGAGGAATAAAGGAGAATATTTTACTTTCTGTGCGATAACATATTTGTTCTCCTTTAACTTCACTCTTCTTCCCATATAAGAAGCTGTCTCAGGTATTTTTTATATTTTTCTTTGCACTCTTCAATTTCTCAGGCCAGATTTGAATTGTTTGTAAATTTTCTGTTTACTCAGGGGCTTGGATCATATCACGGAAGTTAAAAGACAATTTTAAAAAGCTCTGAAAATTAAAAAAAAAAAAGAAAAGAAAGAAAGTAGAATATAATTTTGTCTCCTCAAGTTTGATCCCTGGGAAAATGTACTGGGATCCCTTAATGACTAACAGTTTGAGAAGTCAATCTGCAACACCCATGTTTCCTGAGAACATTCAGTTAATATTGCTTCAGAAGGAAAATCATATTTGGAATCAAGACCAGTACTCTTCTGCCCGTTCTCCTCAAGGTTTTCTGGCCAACAAAAGCAAGGAACAAAAAAATAAGCTCTAACCTGAGGCAGCATTGAGTAAGTCCAAAGCTGTGTGCTTGAACCTAAGAAACCATCCACTGAAACCTTCTACGTGACAGTGAATAGATCTTCCTGTGTGAGAATGGTTTGGGAAGGGATTGCAGAGCTGAACGAGCTGGGAATTTTGTATTCAGACCTATGTTTCTCCATCAGAAAGGTTCTGTATGAGTGAAGTTGAACAAATGAGCCCTGAACAGATACTCTGGTTCACTTATCTCCCCGTTGCAGTCTCCAATACGCTCAACGGCAGATTTTCTAATCTGTGTCTCACCAGCATTAACGTCGAGGAACGATGGGACGCTTGGTCAAGATTGCAAGGCAGAATCTTCCTTTCTCTCCCTTTGACATTTAGAGATTTAATCCCTCGAAACCTGTGTGTGTCTCCCTGTCCGCTACAAACTGGTTTAACCCTTTGCTAGTCTCATTCAGCTTATTTTGAAACAGCACTGAAAAGCAGTAAAAAAAAAAAAAAGACAATTACAGAGTCTGTTTGAACACAGATCCCAATTCATGGACTGCCTAATGGTCTGTAACAAACACATGAAAGGGAAAAGAAGAGAAATTATACACAAAGGAGAACTTGCATTTTAGCCAATGCATTAATTTATCCACAGTTTTAGGAACTGATTCTGCAAATCCTGGTCAGCTGGAACCTCCTTTGGGAAGGAATCCATCTTCTTGATGGATTTAGGGAAAGCAGTTGTATCCACTCTCAGACTCCCTTTTGCAAAATGAAACTACACAAGCGCTTCGTGGGATTTGTCACGTTTCTTTGCACACAGGAACATGGAAGTGCTGAAAGAGAGGATTCAGTTATTTGGGAAAACCATGGTGAGAGTGACCTAACGTTATCTCTAAGTCTGACCAAGTGCCCCAGCTCAGGAATGATATATATCACTGGTCATGGTATCAAATGGTTCATGGTCAAGCTGAGCTAACTCAGGTTCCTCTAGAGCTTCAGCTGCATGGTAGAAGAGCCTCATCAGTCTCCTTTTGTAAGACGAGGTCTCCACTATCTTAACCCCCTTAGTAATCTGTTTCTACCCCTATTCCACCTTCTCAGCTTGAGTTTATTTGTCTTAACTGTAAGTACATGCTGTATTCCAGAGGGAAATCCTGTCACGGCCTGTGCAATGTCACTATTGTTTGTGTATCTCAACTGGAAATGGGTTAGTTGAGAAACCCCTCATGAGCACAGCACATCTGTGCCTCACAACTACCCTCCGATCAGCCAAGTCTCTGGATAATGGAAGGAGCAGTGTCATTTCTCTGAGTATCTTTGCATTTTACTGGCAAAAATAAGCTTCATTTCTCTTAAGTATAACTGTAAAGAAAATAAGATGGATTCTACTCTGCTTCCTATATAATGTACTATATATTTTGTCTGAGTACCTATGACAGGATGTACTATTAGTAATGATATATGATTCAGAAAGAATAGGTGGATTGTCATACACCAGGCACGATCTGGTCTGTATCGAATAACAAAACTTTCAACTGACAGGCAGAAATGTCAGTTCATTTTGTAGGGGTGATTTTCTTTTCTCTTTCCAATGGAGATTTTCTATCTTTGGGTTTCAAGGCAACGTGATGTTAAACTCCTTGTAGCACTGAAGAAGACACTGCTCTTGTGAGGAGGAATGGCAAGTGAAAATGCTAAATGACCATTAATCTTGATGTTCTGATCAAATTTTAATTCAGAGGAATATTTTTATTTTCTCTGTTCTAAATAATCTCCTTTAACACTTAAAGAGTAAAGAAGGAATCAGAGAGAGTAAAAACCTGTTGTCTCTCTGTTCCAGCAGCATCCTCTGACTTCATGTGTAGAGGGAGAGATTGCTAAGTATTTTGTAAAGGTAGGGGAGATAAAAGGCACTATAAAATGCATGTGTTGCACAGTCTCAACTATTTTAGAATACACAGATGACCATGATGCAACCAGTGTTGTTTGAGATCCCAAAAAGTAAGAGGGAAGATATTAACAAAGTGCAAATTCATACTTTTTCATTCCAAGAAACAGCAGTAAGATCTCACTAAATCAGAAGCAAGTCAGAAACCAGTGTCATTTTTCACAATAATACTAGAGATGCTTAAGAAGCTCTTAATAAAAAAGTACTACTGAATTTTCCTGGCCAAACATAAAAAAAAAAATCCTAGTGCAAATGTTCAAAATTGATCTTTAATGTTCCAATACCAAAATCCATAGTTTCTCCCACAGGAGAAGGCAGCTCTGTGCTGATCGCTCTGTTTGACAGAACGGTGAGGACCAAAAGAAAAGACCAGATAATGTGTCTGGACAAATGCTAAATGCTTAGTGATGCAGGACCGAGGAATTATCTCTTAACAGAAACAGTGCAACCCTCTTTGCTTTGTTCCTATGAAACTGAACTAAATAGACAGGAAAAACCACCGTATATTTTTGAGCCTAATGGAATGGATGTTCTTTTTTCACCTCTGATGCCTTTTCAAAACAGAGTTGTGTAAAGATAGCTTGTAAGTAATGGAACATCTAGTACAGTTCAAATATCTTCTATGGAAATGCATTTTTAAGAAGAATAACACAGTATATAGTAGGATTATAAAAGTATTTAAGTTTACATAGTTATCACTGTTTCTTAGTAAAAAGAAAAAAAAAAAGGGCAATGCGTATTTCAGAAATACACATAAGACTCTGTCCTCATCTCTTACCAAACCAAATTTTTATCCCTTCAGAGTTTTATTTTCAACCCCTAAATTCCTACTTCTTTGGAAACCCTGTTTAAGAGGTTCATTTCTCGGACTACTAAAAATTAATGACTGAATTTAAAAGCATTCCCAACTTCTACAGATATATAATTGAGG
The DNA here is from genome assembly GCA_025774025.1 of Xenus cinereus. Classification (NCBI taxonomy): domain Eukaryota; kingdom Metazoa; phylum Chordata; class Aves; order Charadriiformes; family Scolopacidae; genus Xenus; species Xenus cinereus. The sequence continues at coordinate 156,892,087 of JAOXJK010000012.1, forward strand.
AGTGTATCCTCCCAATACTTGTGCTGGTGTGACTCCCTCATTCTCAAATTACTGATTATTCTTTCAAGCCCCACAAAATATCTCAAATCCAAAAGTTCATAAAAAAAAACAAAATCTGAGATAATTAGAATTGGTGGAAGTTGTAGAGTTATCTGAAGGAGACGGCTGACTTCTGAGGAGTTACTGAAGAGGAAAAGGCGATTACAACAAATTTGAGCTCTTTGAGCCAACACATGATGCTAGGCAAGAGGAACGAGGTAGAATCATTTCTGTGCATTCATTAATTTATTTAGATTATGCAGGCTGAAGGGCATTGAAAATGCTGTCCTGGTTTCCTGTTGGCAGGCAGAACCATCCCAACACAATTAACTCCAAAATCCATTTAATAAAATCACAAATCACTTTTAAAAGCAGCAGTAGGTCTCCCAGATACCCATGGAGCCAAATACAAAGCACAAAAGCCAAACACAGCTAAGGGAGTTTGGTGAAAGGAAGTCCATGTTGCTCACGACCTACTTGCTAATGAAATTTGTGAGAAGCTGCAAACTGCTCTTTGAGGATGTTTGGCTTTTCTAGGCAACTACGTGACCAGTTTTCTCTCCCTCATTATTGGTATTTGTAATATTATAAAAACTTTGATAAATTTTAAACTATCACTTTGAAGCCACAAGTTTCAGAGGTTCATTAGTGGGCATGAGCTGTCCCCACAAACCACATTAAACTGATAAAAATTTATTTTTAACCCAAGTAGTGCGGTCTCTACTCAAAATTACATTGTTCCTGGTTTTAAGTACTGGCTGCACTACCACGCAGGAGACAGCAAGTCTAGCGGGTGGATAAAGTACTCAGTCATTTGATGAAGATTATTAAACTATTTAGCCATTACTGATAATATGATTTACCATGCTATTACGCTCATAATTATCAGTATTTATGTTGCTCCTAGAAATAGAACCTAGAACCATGAACAATGCTTCCACTAAGTTGGACTCTACCTGAAAACACAACCTTTTCCTCCAATATGTTCCCCAAGTCCCATGGGACCACAGCTACTGCAGTGGAACACAGCAGGCTTCCTCAACTCCTGGAACTATTCCTAGCCCAATTTTGACCTGGGCCAGCTAGTGCTGTCTAGAAGAACTCATAACTATGGCTGGATGGTAGCAAGGACCAAGGGCAATGAACCATTCCCCAAGTGGATATGGAAACTCCATACCAGATGAGCCTTGACCTTGTTTGCTAGAACGGATGCCATAGAAGAGCTTTGCTTTTCCCAATCTAGGAGACAAAAGGAGGAGAGTATGTGCAAGGAAAAACAGATTATTTATATTATTGACTTCAGTGCCACATGACAGATACTGCTGATGGCAGATATGGCTCTGTGGCATGTCGCAGAACCTAATAGTATTAATGCTAAACAAAGAAAAAAATGTGTATGTTTGCATTGAGAGCAATGCCTGCTATCCTTTATTTTACCTTTTCCTTGCACTACCATAAATCCAGATGCCTTTTGCAAGCTGGGACTGCTAAGCAGGACTCGGCTGAATTCACCTGAGCTGGCTCAGGGCACTCGTTTCGCAAGCTGGCTGATCACAGCGAACCCATCGAGGATGGCCCCCCAAGAGCTCCAGGGATACTTCAAAGGAAACACACTGAGATGGAGGAGGAGGATGGGAAGGAATTTGCATTTTAAATGTGACACTTCCATGAATGAATAATAAGGGATTTGTAAGGCTGGCCACCAAGAATTAAAATTAAAAAAAACCCTCGTCATCGGTGCTACAGCTAATTCTTCAGGCCTGTTTTCCAGTGATATTAACACACAATTTCTTCCTGCAGAGGTTTTGTGCAACCAAAACGATTAGAGAGGTATGTCAGTTAAATAGCACACTACTCTGGGGAAGGTGGAGTCAAGAACTTAATCTTATGACACTTGAAAGCTGCCAAAGTGGGTGGCTGGACTTCCACGTGAGGTCTTCAGGCTTTCTTAGGAATAGACTGAACAGGCTAATACGATGAAAATTAGGCTATCTCAATGAATGTGACGCAGTTTTCACAGTATCACTTTAAAAATGAAATGTTGGTGATTTTTTTTTTTTTTCTCTAGAGTTTCAATACTCAATGTACATCAGATTAGGACACTCATCAAGAGTAACTCAGCAGCATCTCCTCTGTGCTTGGGACCTACAATGCTGTGAGAGAAATGAGAGAATAGAGTGGCACATTCACTGTGGAGCTGTGTATCCTTCATTAGTACTAGCCTCATTATTGTAAGAATTTAATGACACAGGAGACAGAACCCCTTGCCATATATCATTTACAGCTCCCCAAATACTCACTGGCCTTCCAACAAATCCCTTCAATGACATTGCCTGTGCTGAGATACCAGTGATGAACATGGCACAGGAACCCCATCAGAAATTAAAAAAAAAAAAAAAAAAAAAATTCTTGTTCCAATGAGTCTCATCCCCGAGTCTCAGGCAGCTCTTCCCCTCAGTGGCCAAACTGCACCCTAAAACTATGTTCAATTTTGAAGAGAAAAAAACCATTCTCTCCTGCCAACACAGTAAAAATAAAACACGGGATCATCATTAAATCGCATCTAACCAAGTGCAAAGAAGTGCAGGAAATTCAGCAAACACAGGATGGAAATAGTGGAGAGGTTACAGGAGAGCTAACCACCTGGCAATAAAGGAGGAGGAGATGTGGTCCTGGGCTTAATTTTAGTGTGGTGTTTCACTGAGATACTGGGATAATCACTTAACTATGTGCTATAGTTCCTTCAGTCACTAAAGCACAGTTAATACCATGTTCTTTCAAAAGTAGTCAGAGATCTCCAGATGATAAATTGTGCTATAGAGGTAGACAGAATGCTACTCCTATTGATTATCATTATTATAGGTAAAGAAAGGACAGAACTAGGATTGTTTCCTTCTCTGCAGATTCCAGTATCAACTACAAAAGAAAATAGAAAGCCATTTCGGGAACCATGCAAGGCATAAAATAAATAGCATAACTAGCATCCCACATGAACATCAGAATTCTTTGGAAATTTAGATGATTAAAAAAGAAAGAATTATCATCACACACAATACTCTACTTCCAGAGTAGCTGGAAACAAGTTATATACGATGTCATTTGAGCTGCATTTTCAAGCTAAAGTTCAAAGAAAGAGGTCTGAAGCATAAATAAGAATTTATTTTTAGACATCTAATTCTAATATTTGCCTTACTTTTATATTTTTTAATATAAGAGACAATATAAAGCCACTTTTCTGCAGAAGTACCATTTGCTTCTTGTGAGGCTGGACTACTGTGCATTGTATCGAGCAGGTTGTTTGTAGCTGAGAATCACATTACAGTGAAAAAGGCAGCAGTCCTAGTTTCAAGTACAGACTTCCCAAATACAGAGCTGGATTCTGTAAAGCATTTAAATGTTTAGTTAAGGCATCTTGAAGCCAATTTAGATACTAGAATATTGCCCCTACTCTCTGGTGTTTCAGCAAAGCCAAAAAGAAATGAACACAAAGCAACTGGAAGAGTTTTAATAAAGCTTACCACAAATACGAACTTCACACTGGCACGTTACAGGTTTTTAAGGGCTATTTTAAAATAAGTATTAATTTTTATTTACCTGCTATCCTGACTATAACACTACGGCTAAGGAAAATGACCAATAGTTTGCAATATCAATAAATTAGGTAGTCCTTTTTGTTATTCAGTCTCTAAGTGCTCTGCAACTTACACCGATGACCAATTTGTCCTGCTCTCTGTTTCGGCCTCAGTTTTAGCAGTTGGGTATTCCCAAAATCCTGGGAGGAGTTACGATAGCTTTATGTACTTCACCATCCCCACTGTCTAGTTAGGCGTCAGTCAACACAGAAAGCTGAGTTAAGCCCCATAGTCCAGGCGGATCTTTTTTTAGACCTTGCAATACTCTAATTTGCTTCTCTAAATGCTTCATGTGTTTTTTTTTTTTCCTCATCCAGTTTCTTCAACATCCCCCAACAGCCCCCATCAAAAATCGGAGTAGTGGATTGAATGGGATTTTTCCTCCCCCTCCTGAAGGACAGTTATCAAGGCTTGAGTACAACTAGTAGAAAGGAGTAGGCAGCTCCCAAAGGTGTTTCATCCTCTAAGACAATATTAAAGAGAGGCAGGACTACTCAGTCTGTGGTGATACCTACAATTTTTGACTCCCTAGACAGGAGTTCAGAGAGCTCACTTTGACTGAAAAAAATCAAACTTTTAGATGGATAAGTTAAAGAAGATGAACCTGCCTTTCTTCATTTGACTTCAGTCAGCCTCTTCTTGGGGAATCCTTACGGCTGGCTCACACAGGGAATTTTTTCATTAAATGAGGTATAAGAAAAAAAAAAAGTGTTGATGTTCAACATCGGCACCTCCCTCACTCCAGGGTGAGTCACAATCAGTATTTGACCCAGACACAAGAGTGAAATTATGAGCAGAGGTTGTTGGTGGGGGCATGTGCTTTCACCTGAAATACCTTGGACTGTGAAAAGTGTAATGGAGTAGAAAATAATGAAATGCTACTAAACCCAAAAGAAATTATCCACATGAAGACAGAAGACCTACTGTAATCCAATGCAATCAACTACACAGCAGCCCCAATAGAAGGGACCAGCGTGCTTTAAATACACACAGTTGAGTTCCTGGTATCTACCAAGAAATTAGCATATCAAATTAATCCCCAAAGCACTTCTACTGAAATTGTCAGATATATGCCACAGATATTTTTGCTTCGTTTATCTAAACACATACTTTGAAGAGAGTGAGGTGCAAATAAAATCTCTTTGAGCTTAGGAGCAACTGACACAGTTGTGATCCTCTACTAGCCTCCAGCAAGTTACTTTACCTCTTTGTATCTCAGTTTTGCTGCCTTTAAAACAAGGGCACTGATAGCTCTGCATGTCACAGGGGTGCTCGGAGTGGTAAGTTAAGACCTACCGGATGAAAGGCAGGCAGGGCTTTTATTAACATCTGTATTAGAACATCTTCAGTTTGGCACAGTCTTATGGTCCTTTATGAAATAAATGTGAGGCATATAACAGTGTTGAGCATTAAATGCTTCAATCTCTGCTCATTCTAATGAGAATGGTACCTGGGTTCATGTTGAGCTCCAGAACTGACAAGCTGGGTTCACTTAATACCACTCTCCATAATATCCCTTTTATAAATCCATTTTTAATTATTATTTTTTTTACACTTGGCTACATGCAATTCTACTGTCTATAGCTTGAGAATCAAGCCCTTGGTCTATGCCTTTGTAAAACCTGATAGCCTATTTCTCATTATGTCCATAGTAATTTCAATTATTTTCCTTTGTCTAAGACTTCTGTTACGCTTTGATGCCTGTGGACATTTTAAGTAACGACCTTTTTTATTAGCTGACTCAACACAAGACTGAAGATTATTTTACCCAGTTCTCCTCCTAAGATCCTTTTATCAAGCAAAGTCCTTATATGCCCTCTCTTAATGTTAGCATAGTATCTGTGGGGGTTGAAGCACTTAGTGAATTTGCCGTCAAAACACACCTTTGGGTTAGAGAAGATTTCCATTCATTTTGTCAGGTAGAACCCACCTCTTCCCTTCCACTCCTTTGTTGAACACCATCACGCCTTTAAGAAACTACCACAAATCTGCATTTGCTTGCTATGTCTCTGTGGATGACTCAAACTTAGGAGGTTTAGACACAGTCTACAAGAGCTATACCAAAAGGCTTAGTCAATGAAGGTAAAAAGGCTTTACATCTTTTGTAGTAAGTTGTGTGACATCTTATCTCAAGCTCCAGTTTTCCTTAGCAAAATGTAACGCTGTGGGTACTTCCAGAGCCAAAAAACCAGTCAAAAAAGTATAATAATGTCTTATAACCACAAAGGAACCAAAGAAGACTCAAAGTCAAGTGCTATGAGATGCTACTCTGCACCATGGGACTGCAGGGTATGCTTAAACAACATGGACTTTTAATTTGGCCTTGGCTAGAGATAGTATCTTGGTACTTTTAAAATAAGCAATATACCTGAGGCACCTGAAGGTCTTGCTTGAGCTAGAGCCAGGGCTGTGGATGGAAAACACATGGGATTTAGATTCAAGCATACTTAAGTCTGCTTTTCACTTGCATGGCAAGCAATTTTCCTTTTGTATCACTATCACATTGTGTTTTCATCTATTTTTTCCACCAAGAAAAGCAACAGCAAACAAAGTTTGTGTTTGAAAGAAAATCCTCATGTACAGTCTGAAGGAAGTAGGGTATAATGTGACATTTCCAGGAGATCTTTCTCCTTCTGGAATTCATTTCTCCAAGAAACGAATTTCTCAAGTGAGAACAACAGAAAGAAACAAACCCCAAAGAGTGGCTTTTCCTTCAAAAAAAACCCCAAAAAACCATACATAAGAAAAATTCCTCAAGCTCTCCAACAATCCCCTTCAAAAATCAAAGCCTTCAATTCCTTCTGAAATAACACCCTCACCCGAAAAATGGGCTCAACGATAGGACTGTTTCTGCTGTCCCAGGTTCTGGGTACGATGAGTTAAAAAAAAATAAAAAATGCTGAAAGTAATATTAAGTTCAGAACAAGGCTTAGTAATCTCACTAAATGCTAATAGAGTTTTAATGCTGTTTTCATTAACTTTGTGCCCTTTCATATAAAGCTGGAGGGCTACTCAATGATAAGAAAACCCCACCGATATAGTCATATGAATGGATGCTAAATGCAAATTCTGGAAGCACTGGGCAACGCTCACAGCAGGGCTTTGACAGGATAAAGATTTTATGGAGTGTCATATCAGGACTTGTTGAGTAGGCTGAATGTCAAGAGTAAAAGCAACAGCAGGAAAAAATGAAAGCAAGAAGATTTCTGAAGTGATGCTGGTTTTTGTTGGAAACTGCAATTAAAAAAAATTAACTTTCCTCTCTAAGTAGCTAAAAACCCAATAGGAAGCTCATCACAAGGAGATTAAAAAAAAATATATATAAAAATCTGACAGAGAGCAAAACCCTGCCTTTCACTGGGAAGCCAGACACAGGCTGACAAAATATTTCTGTGAGGCCTAAAAACTTCTCCAACTTATTTTAACAGGGGATTTGGTTCCGAGTTGCAGCACCAAGCCTAATACTTTGGCTGGGTTGGGTTTTTTGGAGGGGGTGGGTGGTTATGAAGTACTTGTGGGTAGGCTGGAGGGAGAAAGAACTCCCATGAACAGGATAGCTCGACAAAACCAAAGTATGCCCCTACATGGAAGAGCAGAATAAGAGGGCGAGAACATGGGTTTTATTCCCAGTTCACCCACGGACTCATTCTGTGTTTCTGATTCACCAAAGTCCCTGCAGTGAAACAGGCACCTGAAAGTCAGGAGCAGCTTCACCAGCTCTTACAAGACAGGATGGTTACACCTGCAAAGCATCAAGCATGTGCTCAAGGCTCTGCTTACAGTTCTTCCTCTCCTAAATGTTTTTTCTCTCCTGTCTGTGAATACAGATGGGTCATTATACCCATTTTTGAATGTATTGCCCAACAACACTTATAAAGCTCTTTCACCAAGGCACCGTTACCCTCACTGATCTCAGCAACTGTTTCTCTATACAGAGGGAAACAGAAGCAAAATGCAAGAAACAGAGAATCAAACTAGGGATCTGAAGACATATGTGATGCACAAACAAGTCTCACACAGAGCTATGCCAGCTCATGGGCTTTTACATAACCTTAGTTTTCAGCACTGGGAGGAAGCAAACCAAATTGTCATCCCTGGGATGAACCATCAGCCCAGCCTGAGAGCCAGGAACACCTGGGAAGGCAATGCTGGCTACTGCCTGCAAGCCACGTGGTACGCACGGTGTGGGTTTTGACCATACTGAAACATTATGTTGCTTACAGGATAAATAAAAAGATTGCCGAAACAACAGACCCACATGCTCTAGATCTCTGCTGCAAGGAAAAATAATGTATCAGGTCTGCTGGATGAGTTAATGTCGTATTAGATGCAGCACCAGCCTGCAAGTCCTTTTATCTTCCGCTTTGGCTAAGCTCAGCTGAAAAGTTTCCAAACTCTTCCTCAGTATAAAACTCTGGAGCCTGGAAACAGTGCATTTTCCACAGAAGACTTGCAGTTGGCAGGTGAAACCCTTCTCAGTCTAGCCCATGCACAGCGAGAGCAAACCCCCGTAGTGACATTTCCATGGACCTCTACCTCCAGATCAGGTTTCAGATGATTTTCATTTTGCTAAATCCAAATGGCACTTCCACTTGTGACTGACAATTCAGCTCACAATTAAGGCACCCATTTCAGGTGCCAGCACGGCTCTGTCTCCATGACCAGTGGGTGTCCAAGCTCTACTTGTAGTCACTGGATAACCAGACAATACAGTCTGTGAAGCCCCATAGCTAATTTCTCCACAGTAGACCTCTAGGGTTCACTTCAGTTCCCTGCAGACAACCATCTCATGCTGATTTAAACTTGCCAGGGTGTACAAGATATCATTGTGGGACTAGGAGCTACGACAAGGGACACCCATGCTCTTCTGGACTGACAGCTGGGATCCAGGTGACATAGCCTTAGGAAACTCAAATGACAGTAGACATATATGTGTGGACAAGTGCACTGATTCCTTTCAAGTGAGTACGTGTAGAATCATAGAATAGTCTAGGTTGGAAGGGACCTTTCAGATCATCTAGTTCAAGCATCAACCTAACACTGACAAAAACCATCACTAAACCAGGCTTCATTGTCCAGATCTCCACTAACTCTAAGGGGATATCGGAATACTTAGTTCCTAGGTCGATAAAAACACAAATTTGTTCATGCAAGCTGAAGTTCATGTTTTACAGCTTCTCTCTTTCATTAAAATTCTGTTCTGTAGTCTTTTTAATGCCATGTTCTGGAGAAAATGTAAACAAATGTTGGTCATTGGGATCTGCCTTGTACAGAGCACCTAATAGGAATCCTTAATTGCACATTGTAAACATAATACAAATGGTAGTTGTAAAACTAAGAACAATTTAGTTACAAAATAATCAGCAAGAATGTCTCTTCATACCACAAACTCTTACAAGGCACAGTCCTAGACATCAGAAGTACAATCCCTGCAGAAACTGAAATAGAGGAAATTCCACTTTTGTATAAGAAGGAGACTCTTTTTCACTGTGAGGGTTGTCCAAAACTGGAATAGGTTCCTCAGGCAGTTCATGGAGCCTCCTCGGAGGTGGGTGCCTAAGACCTGATAAGACACTGCCCTCAGCATCTGCTCTAGGTGACTCTGCTTGCACCAGATGACCTCTGGAGGTCCCTGCTGACCTCAACCACTCTGTGATTGTGCAAGGCACTTGTTTGCACTTCTGAAGTTTGGCTTTTATTTAGGTAAGGAGATGTATGACCAAAAAGCAAAGTGCAATGTGGACAGTTATCACAGAATGGTTTGGGTTGGGAGGGACCTTAAAGACCATCGAGTTCCACCCCCCTGCCCTGGGCAGGGACACCTCCCACCAGACCAGGTTGCTCAAAGCCCCATTCAGCCTGGCTTTGAACCCCTCCAGGGATGGGGCAGCCACAGCTTCTCTGGGCAACTTATTCCAGTGGCTCACCACCCTCAACGTAATGAGCCTAAAATGGGGTGGGCTTTCTTCTACCCCCATTTAAAAAAATCCCTCCAATCTAAAGCTGTGCAGAGGGTGCTCAAGACATTGCTGTTGCGTCCCTCTTCTTCTGTAAGCACTCTAGAACTCTCAAACTTTAAGAAGAAAAAGCAGATGCCTTGAAAATATTCCACAGATGATATGGCTGCTTTTTTTTTTTTTTTATCTAAAGTCTAGGCAGACAATCAAAAGGCATCAAATTACTGCTGTTTAATGAGTTACTGCTTGTCAGCTGAGAGGCAGCAATGGATGGGATGTTATTCTTGGCGTGTTTTGATGACATGACATCAAAACTAATGCATTTTACCCTGCACTCTCAGCAGGCTGTATATGGACAGCTACAGCAGTTCAGCTAACGAGGTAATTCAATCAGCCCCAATAATGTGAAAATTGAAATGATCTACCTCCAACTCCACCTCATGCATCGTTTCAGTGACAAGAAACTTCGCTGGCCTTCGGAGCTGGGCTGAGAAGATTGATTTGGGATGCACAGTTGTAAATAGGGTGTCTCTTTGTACAAGCCCTCAACATAGTCATTCCTGATGACCTACTTGTGAGAGAAATTAAATGGTTTCTGCACTATATAGCAATGTCATTCCACACTGTAATGTAAAGAGCCCATTTCAGTGTTAAAATATGGCTATTAATTGAGGAATTAATAATCTGTCAAAGCTTAAGCAACTTCCTCACCAAACTCCAAAGTAAAAAAGCCATCTCTCCAGCAGTTTTTAGGAAATAAAGTTATTTCTCTAATGACTACTAAAGTAAAAAAGCTCCTTTTCCAGATACTTCTAAAGAGCCTATTTTGAGAGCTGAAACTTATTCTGTAAATGAAAGGTTGTTGTGAAGCAGATTCCAACTCCTATTAAAGCCTAATGAAACTACAAGGGATATTTCAGAAAATTCACAGAGTACGGTGGAATTATAATTCTCTTTTTAAAGATGGTTTGAGATTCTCACATCAGAGAGATAAAGGCAATTAGGAGTTTATTTTTTATATACTGAACAGACTATATATTATCAAAATGTGGATATTTCTAAGATCTACCCAGGGAGGTGGATAGCTAATAAAGACATGGTAACCACTACTTTATAACTCAGTCAGGTCTGAAGTTCTGTGGGATTTTAAGACTTTTTATTTTTCATTTTCATGTTAATGGAGATCTAGGAAGAAAAAGACGCCACAGAAACAGCCTCAAATAAGCCCTCTACCCTTTGTCTGATTTCACTCTCAGGTTTAAAGAGTATCTCCCAGATCATTACAGTTCCTTGGAGAGAGTAAGCTGCTTGCAAAGGAGAACATTACAAGCTGCAGCATGTCACAGGATGAGGCCTTCTTCAAACTAGGTTGACCACAACCAGAGCTTCAGCGGAAGTTGCTGTCATAAAGCACGGCACTGCAGTAAGTATAATTTATTATAGAATTATTGAATGGTCTGGGTTGGAAGGGACCTTAAAGATCATCCCGTTCCAACCCCCTGCCATGGGCAGGGTCACCTCAAGGCCCGGTCCAACCTGGCCTTGAACACCTCCAGGGATGGGGCATCCACAACTTCTCTGGGCAACCTGGTCCCAGTGTCTCACCACCGTCACAGTAGAGAATTTCTTCCTGATATCTAGTCTAAATCTCCCCTCTTTTAGTTTAAAACCATTACTCCTTGTCCTATCACTCCACTTTCTGATCAAATCCCCATCTCTCCTGTAACCTCCTTTAGATACTAGAAGTGGCTGTAAGGTCTCCCTGGAGCCTTCTCTTCTCCAGACTGAACAACCCCAACTCTCTCACCGTGTCCTTGTAGCAGAGGTGCTCCAGCTCACAGATCATCTTTGTGGCCCTCTGCTGGACCCGTTCCAATGGAGGTCCATGTCCTTCCTGTGCTTACAATGATTCTCCTATGATGCTGAAGTGCTAAGCAACCAAGCTGGCAATGCAACACCAAGTTGTTTAAGCTGCAGTTCCCCAGGACAGAACTTGTCTGACTGGCACTGAAGAGAAGCGCAATTTTCCCATCTACACCACTGCACATGGCCCCTCTGAGAGGCACCACGAACACACTGACATCAAACACACTGTCCTCTTTAAACACATCTTTCTTCATGAAGTGATAGCCACTGATGCACTGCTCTTAGAAGCGTTCTTCCTTCTGGGACAGTAGTTTCTCTGGCTAAACTGCCAAAATATTTCTTCTTTAACAGGCTGTTACCAAAGAAAACCTCCTGTGCATGTTTTTAGGTTTTCTTCCACAGAACATTCTTCAAAAGTTACTTTGCTTTGACACCACCACCAAGGATAATAGTCATATAACACTTCCAAGCAGCTTGTATACCAATGGGAATCATAAACTGTCATTTAGTGAATGGCTCTAATTAACTATGTGCTGCCCTATTCCCAGGAAAACCTGTGAGACTCCTTTTGTCTTAGTAGGCATTTTTTCACATTTATATCTCAAGAGCACAGATAGATAGGGTGCCTCTGTGTATCACACCCTGATGTCCTCAGAGCTTCTACGCAATGCTGCTCTGTGCCCGTCCACAAAAAGGGAAAAACAACATATAGATTATGTCTTTGCTGCTGATTTTGGAGATACAACATTGCCATAATTCCAGTGCCTGTGCTATTTCAGTAGAAAACCAAGTTTGTTAAGATTGGATTTCTAAGTTACTTAGGGAGAAAAGACAACAATAAGAGCACAGTAATATTATGAGTAGGGAAAGTGAAGATCTGTCTATTATTTGCCAGCAGCAGAGGCCTCTTTTTCAAACTTCCTCTTTCACATACAAAAGATTTAAAATATCACAGAATGCACTGAGACTGAAAAGCTGATGAGACACAGAGAATTTAGAGAATTCATGGCTTTTGTTGGATCGTGTGCTAGCACAGAACTGGCCACTCGGGGTCTCCTGGTGCCCCACAGCCCAAGCTCTGTATTCAGGTGGCAGCAGCCTTCCCTGTCTTCCCATCACCCCCAGGTCAAGAGGAATTGCTCTCCAGAGAGGAATAAGTTTTTTACCTTATCAAAAAATCCCACAAACCTTCCCAAAGTGACTTCACTGGAAGTCCACTCGACTCGGAGCCACAAGGCACCAGGATGAATGATGGTCTCCCTTGGACTCCACTTTTGTCCCTCTCACAATGCCAAGATCTCACTGATTTTTTGGGGCTCGATGAGAAAGATAATTCAAGCGTTACCAACTGAAAATGTCAGCTAACAGCAGACTGACGCGAGAGCAGTTTATAAATCTGTGTCACTCTTGTAAAGAGCCTAATCCTCCCTTCTCCTGGGGGCTACTGATTTATGCCTCAGAGAGCCCTCCCGAGCCATTAATCATTCTGCAATCACCAACTGCTCCCTCCACTGGACATCACTGCTCCTGAGGAAATGAGGCCATCCATAGAGAAGAGGACACTTGCCACCGACTTTTTCAAAGGTCTTAGACACACAATTATGACGGTCTTTTCCAAGTTGGAACCTAAATTTTAGGCACCTAAAGCCATATTCAGGCAGTTAAAGGAATGACTGATGCTGACCACAATTCTACCTGACTATTCTTCTTCTATTCACATGGTCTTTCCATCAGTACATGTGAATGACACGATATATGAGGCCAGAGAGATCATTAGTCTGAATTACTATGGCCATTTTCGTGTTGTTTCTAGCAGTTCAAATTGAATATCCTGAAGAACAGCCTCTTCTGTCAGGTCCTTAGAGGTATGTCAACACGGCAAGAGTTTAAAGGCACTGCAAAGCGTAAATAACAAATGTAGGCAGATTGCTTTGGGAAGCTCAGATCAAAGACTTGCCATCCACCTGAAGGGTCAGCGCTGCACACAGCCACTCAGTGGAGTATTCCATTTTCCTACCCATTGCAAAGAAACAGCGTGGAAACCTGAGACAAAGAAAGCTGCTGATTGCTCAAAAGCCCTACTGACTTTGGATTCAAATCAATGAATTCAAGTTACTACTTGTTAATTGAGCTACTGGAACCATCTACATATGGACTCTGAAGCTAAAGGCAAAGGCAACATGATACATCCTCCCTTAGCTCTCTTTGGCAGTAGAATGAATGACTTGACATTATGTGATACCTCAGTAAAGATTGAATACACGCAGATGGACAGCAATCAAGGTCAACCTGAAGTGCATTCAACCACAGCAACCTGATCATGTGCTGTCCCATCAAAACCTTCATGAAGGTTTGGAAGAGGCGTCTATAATTGATGAAAACTCAGAAAACTTCTTAGAAATAAATCTACCTTTTTACTGGCCCTTCTGCCTTTCTTGCCCTGTTACTTTGAAGATATTTTTTGCATGAAGCAGACTCTTGTCTCTTAAAATTTCATTTTTGACTGGTAATCATTTATTTCTTCTACTTGCCTGCATCTCAGATTTTAACTGGCTGTCAAGGAAATAATTTAACTAAGACAAGTATCTACAAGGCCAGTGGAATCAGGAAAGTCTTCAAGAATGTAAATGCTAGCTTAATTTAAGAAATTGGGTGAAATCTTAAACTCAGACTCATTATATATTAATCATTGAAAATTCAGATTTCATTTTTGACTCAAATTTGAAGCGCAAAAATTACTGCAGGGTTAGGATGTACCTCAGTCTTCCCGTCAGAGCGAAAACTAAGCAAGGATGCCAGGATACGAGCAATTTGTTATACACTAAAAGGCAAAAATCAAATTGACAAGAATTGACACCTAACTATAAATGTAGGAACCTTTTCAAACTAATAGGAAGCAGGGAAAAATAAATAAATAAATAAAGATATTGCAGAGTTATCGATTCCTTATTGTGCTGCGAAGCAAACATGGGAGCAATGCCACAGCCAGGGCAGAGGGATAAATGATTTTAGAATTTGAATGACAGCTGTCAAAAAATATTATGGCCCTTTCAGGGCTTGAGAGATTGAAACAAGTTTGAAAACTGAGACACTCACATAGTTATTAAGCCATATATAGACGTGGTAAAAACGGAGACACTAAGTAAAGCCAGAGCCACGGTATCAATTCAAAATGCAAAAGCAGTACCATGAAGAAACGTGCCTGTGTTTTGCCCTTATTTACAATATTCATTAGGTTGAATTATTGCTCTGTTCAACACTGAGTAGGAACTGCTCTGCTCTTACAACCCGACATTGCCATGTGAGAGATGCACCGGGCAAATGTCAGAATTTCTATTGCATGTGTCAGAAGGTGGAGCCCAGACTCATCTCGCTGGGAAGGAAGGACAGATCTCTAAATGCCAAGTACCACAATGCCACTTGTCAATCTTTCCCTCTCTGCCACCTACAGCCCTCCTGACCCCAACAGACACAGGCTTTGATTGAATTTGTTGGTGGGTTATTGATGTGCCCTGCCTTGGAAGAACTTCCTCTTGGTTCTACATGGTACTTTATGCCCTACCTGGTTGTCTGCTGCTACGAGGGAAAGGTGCAGCACTAATGACACCAGAAGGGGCTGAGGCTGACCTAGCAAATTCTCATTTTGCAGAAAGCTCTTCTGCCATCCTGGTTTTAAACTCTGAGATGAAGATGCTCTTTACTTCCCTAGGCTAGACTCCATGAAGGGGCATTCTTCTGCTCCTCCAAACAGATGTAGTGACCACAAGTGTAGGTTTTACGATTCTGGTTCTTTGAAATGCAGTGGGAGATACGGCACACAGGGACACTGTAGTACATGAGGTATTAAAAATGAAAAATTAAAAAAAACAAACCTCAAAACCCCACACAACCCAAAAAAACTTAAGGTCTAAAAGGAAGGAAAAAATCAAACACAGAAGACAAACTGTATAAAATCATCTGTCTGAAACTCATCCTCATTGATCAGGTTACAGAAAACACTAAACCACATAATAAGCCCATAAATGAATTAGTCAAGGAAAACTGTGATTGCAAAGGAGGGAAAAAAATAATCCAAATTAAAACAATACTGTCTAGTTTTCTATAATAATTAATCCAATTTAAATTCAAAACAAGACAGTTGCATATTCAAGACACGGATACCTGGAGCCTGATTATTGCTTTTCCATATGGACTACAGCCCTGCTCTGGAGACGGGTCTTTAGCTGTACATTAAAGATTACACATTGATTGTAATTAAAGTGGAACTCCTTGCTCAGGACATTTCACATTTTAAAAAGTTTATGATGGTTCAACATGCAACTGGTCAAATTTACAAGGAATGGCTGTTAAAGATTAAATAACCGCTTCGAGGATCAGGAAGCCTTTGAGCTTCAAATCTCTGAGGGCTGGGAGAATATTTTGCTGAATGATCACTTGTACGCTTTCCTGTTCTGCTCTTCTACTGCTGAGCATCGCTGTCAGTCAGTGCTACTGAGAAGGGAAGTGCTGTTTTACTCCTCAGGGCTCTCACCTCTTTATTCATGACAGATGCTAAGGCTGGAAAGTACAGTAAGTCCACAGGGTGTAAGGACCTATACAACAAAGTCCATGTACTCAGTCCAGTAACCTTTGTCTGACAGAAGCGTGTCTTGTAAATGAGGAAGGCACCTTCTGCTGCAATGACTTCT
Source organism: Xenus cinereus (assembly GCA_025774025.1). NCBI lineage: Eukaryota > Metazoa > Chordata > Aves > Charadriiformes > Scolopacidae > Xenus > Xenus cinereus. The sequence goes on from JAOXJK010000012.1 coordinate 156,908,269, forward strand.
TCCAAGAAAAGGGCACAGAGTAGTCATATCAGCTTTCATTCTCTTTTTCTTTGGCTAAACAGATCAAGATGGTTAAGTTGCTGTTGGAAAGCACATTTTCCAACCATCAAATAACACGTAGCATCTTTCTCAAAGTTTGTCACCTCTTTTTTCCTACAAAGAACGCTTAAGACTTTGGATTCCAACAGTCTTGCTTGTCACTTTGGGTAATTGCACGCTCATCCAAATGAGTCAAAAGAAGGACACAGAAGGTCTCTCTAGGCTAAGAAATCCTGACATGAAATAAAGACATTGTGAAAGGAGACACTTCTTTCAGACTCCTGCTGTTGCCACACTGTCCTTTTAAGATGCTTACTGATGTTGTACCATAACAGCAAAAAGAGCAGCTGCAGCGTTGCTTCAATATGAACAACGTGACCCAAAAGTTCCTGGGCTATTTTCCTGAGGTGTCAGCAAACAAACGTACAGACATAAGGCCCCGGGAGGTTCTCCACGTCCTCCGTAGATGTTCTTCTCTTTCTCTCTGCCAGACAAAACTGCCCCAGGGGAGCAGTGACACACTTATGGCAGGGGCCTCAACAGGCAGAAGTCAGGGCTCAGAGCTCTCCTGAACAGCTGGTCCCTCTGCACGCACCGAGCCAGCAGCCGGCGACGCCACCGCTGCTTGAGAAACTCACGGAAAAAAGGGCTTTTTACTTTTCAAGATGCATAAAGTGATCTTTTCTGTGAAAGGAACGCACTCGTCTGCAAAAGTCATGTCTGATTTGTGGTTGGGGGGAAAAAAAAAAGTGCTTTTTTTTGTCCTTTTGAGAAGAATCATTGATTCGGTATCATTATTGCAAAAGTAGAAGCAGGTACAAAAAAACCCACAAACCGAAAAACAGGAAGACTTTATATGTTAATGATCATAATGAACATTATAGGTACTAATGGCATCATTTATTTAAACTCACTGAATATCGACCTTCATATTTCTCATTGCAGTTGCATGCATGAACGCTGAAGAAGCCTACCTTGAATGTCATGCAAAGGGGACTTAAACCACTTGAATGGGGTGGCTAGTGGTGGGGTTTTTTTGGCTTCTGACTGATCAAGCACAGAGAAAGCTCTTTGATGACATGTTAAATGGTGGTCAGTTGTTACTAAACTTGAGATTTTATTCAGTTCTGCCCTGTGCCAGACAGAGCATTTTGTAACTAGTTCCCAAGCTTGCTTTCTTCCCTTTATTTTCTCCAAACAGTCATGTAGAGTTGTTATACATTAAAACCCAGCTGTTCTCTGTTTCCTTAAAGTATGTAAGACAGTTGTATATGAAACAGTTTGTTGGGGTAGCTGAAACTTTAAATCCACCGATATTTTAAAATCCCTTTGCATTGCAATCCAGAATAGAAAAAAAATACTAACTACAGACATGGAAATTTCGAAAACATTCTGCTTTGGAAGTCTTCAAATTATAAATGTGAAATCTGCTGCACACCATTTGGGGTCAATCTAGGTTAAGAACAGTTTATAGTGATCAGAAAGCATACTTGTTCCAATATAATTCAATGCAGGTTTTGCCTACATTTGTACTGCTGGAGAGTAACTCGTGTTTTAGAAGCTTAATAATTAGTTTCACAACTGATGATGAAAAGTAGAGCATTATATTTTTCCTAGGGCTTTCATTAGTATCTCTAGGTTCACTTCCCTCCAGACATGGATCTCTTAACAGATTAACTCTAGTTTTCCAATGGAGTTTTATTGTAAAAATATTTTGGTTCTCTGAATTTCTCCACTTAATGGATTTAGATTAAAATGTGCCTAGATTTAGTTAACTGTTGATAAGATTTGTGATTTCTAGTAGATGGGAATATTTAACTATATATAATAGAAATTTCATGATATTACAGATTACCACGATGGATCACATTTTC
>JAOXJK010000012.1:156927552-156941964 GCA_025774025.1 Xenus cinereus
CCAAGGGAAAGGTCCTGCAGGTGGGTCAGGGCAATCCCAAGCACGAATACAGGCTGCCGAGCAGGACTTGGAGGTGTTGGTTGATGAGACCAGGTCAATGTGACCTGGTAACATGTGCCAGGGGAATTTGAAGTAGATGGTCTTCAAGGTCCCTTCCAAATCTAACCATTCTATGATTCCACGATTCTATGATTTGCCAGTTTTTACTTTCAATTATAGCCAACACCTGGTTGCCTCCTTTGTCTTATTTTCTTGGGAAATTCTGTTTTTAGAACACGCTTCTTTGTTAGGATGCAAATAAAGCACAGTCTATTTGAAAGCAGAAGAATCCTTGCTGAAATCCAACCTAACCTGAGTGATAGGCAAAGCATGGGTTTATTACAATAATTGCATTTATCGTCTCTGATTCAAACTGAGTCCAGCCATGCAGTAGGTGGTTGCTATTTAAAAGAGGACTGACAGAGAATGTCAGTGAACTGTTTAGTTTTGTTTTGTTTGCTGTTTTTTTTTAATCCAAAATCCCGCTAAATCTTATCATATGCCTTATTAAATTGTGGGCGTAAATTAGTTCTATAACCAGGGAGTCCCCAAATAAATAGCCAAAATGCTGCTCTACAAATGTACGTTGCAAACAGTTTATGCTTATCAGATTATCCCTGTGATCATTGCTGACAGATAAAAATTGAATCTGAAACTACATTTTTTAAAAATCTTTTTTCCTTCTAAACATATCCTCTTAAAGTAGGATTGATGTGCCCTGTCATTAGCCCTGTAATTTGCAAGAAAGTGGGTATTCTGTGTGTCAGTCCCTTTCCTTGCTCCCAAGAGCTTGGAACTTCTTTGCCAAATTCAATCACATCTGAGAGAGGAGCAGAAGCCTCTAAAATACTTATGTTCTCATGATACTTGGTAGAGAAAACACCTGCTTTTTTGGCTCAGCAGCAGTTAACAGGTCAAACAGCAAATACTGCAGTTTCTGGAAAAAACACGTCTTTTTTTCAACGTATGTATAGTAGGGTTTAAGCAAAGGGGGGAGACATGAGAAAATGCAAAATTTAGGGTGACAATGGCCACACTTGACAGCAAATTAGGTATTATTAATTCTGGTGCTTGCAGAAAAACTTGGTTTTCAGTCCAAGAATTTCAGAAAGAGCTTCTGTACTGTGGTGAAATGTAATTGCCTACTACCCATGAAAACTACTGCCAGGCCAAAAACCTTGGTAGATTGCAATGGCAATATTTGAGGAAGAGCTTATAGCAGGCAGAGATACGACAGAATAATAATAATTCATTTTTCACTCTTCTGTTCTCTTTATAACGCAAAGGTCCCTTTTGGGTCTGGTCTCAGATAACTCCTCTAACCAGGAAATATGTGACAAAGCAGAAAACAGAAGCCATGACTCTTCATCAAGCCGAAAAACCTCTACAGAAGGCATTTGTTCCATAGATTGTGAATTACTTTCAGTAACACTGGTTCTGTCCTGTTGGGTCCTGTCTGAAACACCAAAGGTACATACATTAATAGTGCTGGACAATTTAAGTGCTAGAAAACATATCTAAAAGATCTGATCAGAAAGCAAAGCAAAAGAACCCAAACTGTATCCCAGCAGAAGTCAAATGTTCCTATGGCAAAGCCACTACCATCAATTTAGCAGTAAGGAGGCCAAAACCAGAACTGACCATGAGTATTAAACTATCCTCCCATCTCCAGACATAATTAAAAAAAATGAATGACGATGGAAGCAGAGGTTGGTGTCACAGGGACATATTTCTGCACTGCAGGGTTTGTGCTTGAACAGAGAATTTGATTTTCCATGGTCCTGGTTCAGCATGGGACCAGGTGCTCTCAAGTTAGTGAATGCCTTTGAAAAATAGGAGGAAAAGACCAAGGAAATCAGCGAGATAATTGTGTGAACCACAAGAATCTGTCCCAGCAACACCAGAGCAAAGCTAATGGTGAGTGGACCTAAAGCATGCTCAATGGGGTGGTAAAGTTTTGGACTGCTGTTGCCTTTGAACTGGCCACTAACATCTGATCTCTCGTGCTTCAAGGAACTTGTAGGTCATGCCAACGTAACAAAGAGCTGCCATCTGTAAACCCTTGGCCCTTTCATTGGCACTGGTGCCAAGAGGTTGGAAAAAGGAATATCCACTGAAGTTGGAGCTGTAACTCCGATGCCATCCTGGGCATTAATCAACACATGTTGCTTCTTGCCGAATTTTGTTTTATTTTTTCTCATTGTTTTCATGCAAAGATCTTGGAGCTGTTTTCTTTTTTTTTTTTTATTTTTTTTTGTTTAAATAAGGCCATCCAGATGGCAGGCAGGTGAACGTAGCATCATTATTTTTTTCATCTCGGAAAGACACACATTTGATATTTCCAAGAAGGAGAAAATACCCACTCATTTTGTTCCACCTGTTCAATGGAGTAGAAATTATATTAACAGATTGGGGGAAAAATTTTCATTGTTTGTTTGTTTCACACTCTTCATGTGTGTGTGGAATGTTATTATTTATTTTTTTTCCATAATTGTCTGCGCTGTAATTTTTATAATTAGCACATTACCGCTAATGACAGATCACAAAGTCCTCAGAGATTTAAGGTAGACAATAGCAGAAAAAACCCAAGGTGCTTCTCCTTGGATTTTTATGTAGAAAAACTACCTGAGGTATCTTATCCTGTTAAAAAAAATACAAGACAGAATCAAGCTCATCCTTCTAACCTGGCGTTGGAATAGTGGCTTTCAAGAAGGAGAGGTGGGTAGGGATCTAGTACCCAGCATTTTTTGAGGTAAACGGGAATGTTTGGGGCTTCACTCAAATTCCCAGTCTGTACACCTAGTGTGTAAAATCCCTGCAACTGAAGCGAATTTGGATATGTCAGGCTACGATGTGCAAACCAATGGAACTGAAATAATTACCGTCTTTCTGTAATTAGTTCTGTTGATCGCACCAGACTGGCTCAGGTGTCGTTCTGTTGATTGTCGTCTTGTAACTGTCACGAATCAATAAATGAGTGTGTGGGTGTGGTGGTGAGAGAAAAGTGAGAAATTGCGTGTTTTTTAAAGAAAGTTTCACTTTTTCTGAGACTTCTTCAGTTTTTTTCTTTACTTTTCCTTGCAGTGGATGATTCAAGTCTTCAGACTTTTTTTTTTTTTTTCCATGAGAAGTTCTGGGTAAGCAGGCTCCAAAAGTCCAAGTCTTCCGGTGAAGAAAACCCACAATACAGACAACAGCATTTCCACTTATCTATCACCTCATTCCTCAGCTCAGGGTGGCACCACAACAGAACTGCACATCAGGGGAGCCCATGGCCTATTCGATGATCAGTCTTCACCAGGACAGTTAATGAAGATCTTGATAACATTCTTAATCAGATTTTTCCTATTCTGATCTGTTGGCAAGGAAGTGGCTTGACCTCTTCTTTGTCTCTAGCTTTCCCACAGCAGCTCAGTTTAGATGATTTAAGACATAACAGCTATAAAACAGTATTGAATTTTGAAGTTCATCTCAATGGGTGGCACAGAGTGACGCCAGTAAAAGGCCCGAGACGTGTCGGGGGTCGAATACCAGAATAAATAGATGCTGTTGCATGGGTTTTTTTCTACACGTGTAGAAATTTCTGCTCTACAGATTTACAGTACTGCAACTTGGCAGATGCTAGGCCCGTTCTTTGGAAGGTGAGCAGGTAGCCTGGGAGGAGAGGGGGGCAAAGGATTTAATCTCCATCTGGCAACTGGTGAGCTGGAACCACATTTTGAGATTTTTGAGACTTTCCTACCAAGTCAGTACTTGGCCTTGCAGACATCCCTTGGTTTCATTGCAGCTTTGTGGTTTTGTTTGTAGAGGTCCATTGGACACATGCAGAGGAGAGCTATTCTTTCCAAATTGAATATTGTCTGACAGACCATGCTCGAAATGCAAGGAGAGGATGTGTAAAAGGCAGATGTGCTGCAAAGTTTTGTTCTATAATACTGAATTGATCGACCTGACATGACAAGGAATATACAGAATCATAGAATCATAGGATGGTTTAGGTTGGAAGGCACCTTAAAGATCATCTCATTCCAACCCCCTGCCCTGGCAGGGACACCTCCCACTAGACCAGGTTGCTCAAAGTCCCATCCAGCCTGGCCTTGAACACCTCCAGGGATATACCTAAGATGCTTTCAACTTGTGTGTATGCTCCTGTTGGAAGTCTGGAAAATAGCAAAAGAACCTACAAAGTCTTACAGATGAAAACATGTACCTAATCGAAACGATGAAATTCTTTTCTGAAGACCAGAAACAAGCCACTTCTTACTTAACAAGGCTCAAGAAGGTGAGACGGGTGAAGAGGGGGGACAATAAGAACTCTTTGTCAAATACCCTGTTACTTATTAAAGATTTATTAATAATTCATAGCTACATAATTATTTCTGAGCCATTATTACAAAATAATTCATAATTTTGCATATGCTGTGCTAATAAGTAAAGCCGGGGAGCAGACCCAGTGGTGGGGATTTGTTATAACTATCAAAAGAAAACAGAGAAAATGAATTTACTCCTTAAGCACCTGCCTGCTGATGAGAGAAGATTAAAAAATTAAAAACAGAATCTATGTTGTTAAGGGAAATTTTGGTTTGTGAGGAATCTGATTAAGGTTGCAAGGAGCCACTAATAATGCATAAAAAATGCAGCTGCTACTTTTTATGTCAGGTGAGTGTAGCCAAGATAAAATGACTTGGTTGCACCTGATTATGATGGATATAGATGAATTACTTACTGGATTGGAAATCTGTAGTTTCCAAAGGATGAGTGATCACGATTTGATTACATTCAATATGAAAAACAGAATCAGTTCTCAATCAGTAACATCTTATATATATAATTGGTGTCTCAAAAGGGCACATCTCCCAAAACTGAGAAAGTTCTGAGAAAAATTCACCACAGAAAGCACGTAAATAGAAAAATGAGAAACAAAATTGAGAGAACTCAAAAGAACAGCCTATTAACCGACCAGCATGCCTTGATCTCGCAATCCAAAAAATGGAGAGGTGTAGTTAAAACTTCATCCTGATTGGGTGATACAGTGTAGGCAGCAATTAGAAACTGAAGGAGTTTTACTGTCATGGGTATGCCCTCTGTAACCCCCTGGTTTTATATCCAGCAGACTATTTATGTCCTTGCATTGGCACCCACAGCTCTTACAATGCTATCACCAATGCCATACCCTCAGGCCTGAACCCCACGAGGGACACCCAAAACCCCACCTAAATATGCACTATCCCCTAAGCCTCAGTGATGATAGATGCTGGTAGACAGGCTGATTAAATATGTCTCATTTATTTAAGAGATGAAGCTTAAAAAATGAATGTAATATAAACAGACAGAATATTATGTCAGCTACACATTACAAAGAGAAGCTAAAGGCACCAGTAGAAATAATTCCTGGCCAGGCTAAAGAAACAAGTTTTGGTGATTTTTTGGAGAAAGAAATAAAAGAAATCCTACCGATATCACAGACAAATCAGGGTGGAGAGAGGACACTGCTAGTAAGGACACAAAAATACAAAATCATTCAGTAAACACTTCTTTTGCATATTCGGGTAAGGAATATTGTCGTGCTTATATTCCTTGATGGGTTATATTAGGAACACAGAGGATTTTAAACAACTTCTGCGATCTTTCATCAGCAATCCTGGACAGCCTGTTCCCAAGGGCTCCTAAAGTAACAGGCAAATAGTCCTGTCCCACCGGTGTGTCAAATGTGAATAAATCCTAAGGTACAGGGGAAATTCCAAATTGCTGGATGAATGTTGATGTTATACCTCTGTTCAAAGACATCAAGAGGGGCAAGAGAGGTAACTACTACATGCTTAGCTTGACCTAAAAATAATACAACACAGGACTCAACTGAGAATGGATTAAAGTGTGGGGCTGGACGCAGTACCAACCCACTTATTTATTTATTTTTAACATAAAGTATTTGAAATAATTGGATTCCATTCTGAGAGTTTGAGAACCGATTTCTGAAGGTGAGTATGAAGATCCAATAGTCAAGTAAAAGGTGACTTTCAGAGGCCATAACACTCTGATGGAAAATACAGCACTGAGAAATTTCCATTAAATGAATTTCAGATGAAGAAGTTTGCGTGTTTCCATTATAGACCACACTAAGAAATCAACTTCAGCAAAGGCAAGGTGAGTCCAAGTCCATCAATAATCTCTCATGATCCATTTCCTGTGACATGGTCATATTCAGAAAGCTTTCCAATTCTTCATGCTGTTGCTGAGAAACACATTGAATGGAACAAGTTCTAACCTGGTTCTTGTGAGCAGCCACTAGATCTGATATTTCTGATCTTTACCCCAGTGATCTGAAGTGTTCCAATGGACACGAGGCGACAGACATGACAAAAGAGAGCCATCCAAACGAATGTGTTTCAATGTAGACAAATGTAAACCCAAACATCTGAGAATGGCAAATAAATACACTGGAAATGGGAAACCGTATTTCAATAAGCAGAAAGTGCAGACGGCTTAAGAGTCAAAGTAGAAGAACAGTTCAAGATGAATAAGCAGAGAGTGCAGATGGCTTAAGAATCAGAGCAGATGAACAGTTCAAGATGAGCTTTTGGTGTATTCAAATGTCCACAGGCCTGAGGCAAACCTTGGACTGGGGCAACCAGGAGTGGCAGAAGATTTCAGGACCGACATTGAGGAGATTGGTATTAAAATGTTGAATACATTTCCAGCACTCATGGTTTAAAACAGATGTTAAATAACCCAACACGGATCAGAAAAGAAACACCAGAATGATTTATGGGTTGAAAAACTGTCTTTCAGTGAAAGATGGAAAATTATAAGCTCTAAATATTTCCAGGAACAGAAAAAACCCTCATCTATTAAAAGGCTCTTCAACCTGATAGAAAAGACTTCAAAAGAGTGCGTGGTTGGAAGCAGGCATCAGTTACATTCTAATTAGAAACAAGGTACATTGGTTGTGAGGTTGGTTAACCACTGGAACAAATGGTCCAATTTCTGGGTCTGGTCGGCCGGTTAAGCCTGGACACTTTAGTGTAATAGATACTTTTAAAAAACACAGTTATGAGACTCAATGGACGAGTAATTGAGCAGATATATAAGCAATCAGAGAGATCATCTAATTACTTAGGAAAATTGACACGTTATCAATGTCATATACAAAATTCTGTGAAGCTGCAGAGGTGTGCATTTCATCACTTTAACTCAAAGAAGGGAAAAAGAGAGCATTTGAGGCAGTCGGGGTACGTGCCTGTGCAAAGTGGAAGGAATCCGTATCGCCTAAAGGCTGCGCTTCCCCTGAACATACGCTGCACCATTTCCAAATGGACGTATCAAAACCGTGTTAATGCATCCTGTGTAAATAAATTCATAAAATATGTCATTGGAGATAAAACTATTTATTTATATTTAGACTGCATTTCAGATAAAGCACTCTAAAAACATGCAATTTAGATAGGGCCACGTGAAGCGTATTTATTTCTTAAGTGGTGCTGTCTACAGTGCTATGTTTTCTAAGTGGATTATAAATGCTATCAGTTAAAAAAAAAGGGATGCATTGCATTGGGTAGAATTGACAAAGCCATGTAGATGTGTAAACAACGGAACTCATTTGCTGAGGAATTAGAATTACAGAAAGCATTTATTAGTTCTCCACTAAAGGTAGCTAAAGCCACACTTCTTTCTTGGCAGGTGGAGCACTGATCTCATGAACAACTGTGCACAGCAGGGTGGTGCCTTGTGCCAGAAACAGCCGGTCCCACCGCAGGACACACCTGAGCCCCTCAGCCAAGCTGGGGGCACCAGGAGTGGGGAAAAGAGGTTTGGGAAAGGGCTGAAGGTGGCCCAGGCAGAAGAGGAGGAAGGCAAGGATGCACATCTGGCAGCTGACGAAGGTCAACTCGCCACAGGCCTCCACCACTCACTGCTAAAAAAGCATCTGAAGGTGGTGGAAATACTGAGTACCCCATACTTACAAATATGTGAGACTGCTCAGACAGTGAAATGTAGATATAACATTTGGGGCTGTGAGACTTTCCATGCCCACAAAGATGATGGAAAATGATGCTCATACAAGATGGAGAAGATGATGCACACATATCATCAGTAAGGAGAGATCAGGGAGTGTAGCGATAGGATGAGGGGTAACGGTTTTAAACTGAAACAGGGGAGATGTAGGTTAGACATCAGGAAGAAATTCTTTACTGTGAGGGTGGCAAGACAGTGGAACAGGTTGCCCAGAGAAGCTGTGGATACCTCATCCCTGGAGGTGTTCAAGGCCAGGTTGGATGGGGCTTTGAGTAACCTGGTCTGGTGGGAGGACACCATGGGAGGTGTCCCTGCCCATGGCAGGGGGGTTGGAACTTGATGATCTTCAAAGGTCCTTCCCAACCCAAACTATTCTATGATTCTATCTAAAAACATTTGAATTAGCTACAAAAAGGTCAGACATGCTCTCTGAATTAAGAAGCTTTCTGACAAGGTTTGCCACTCTAAGACTGACAAGGAGCAAGCAGAATTAAGTTCATTTCAATGAGGATATGTAGCTGTGTAACACAAGCCACAAAACACCCCACAAAGATTCTGCTACTACTGTTACTACAGCTAGTGGCCAGGCTGGTCCAGCCCAGAAAATATCAGTAGATACTCTTCTGATCTTACCACATTGTGAGAAAAGTGAAAAAAAAGAAGGATGGGGAAATCAGCAACAACAACTTGCAAACAACTTGACGAACAAACAAGCAATCTGAATTTCTCTTCCTGTGAAGGCATGTCAGGAGATGAACAGTCATTGCTTGCCCTCCAAAATGCTGTTGTAATGTCAGCCCATGGGCATGTTTTTCAGTTGCTGTTCCATTCCCTGCTCTGAGAAAGAATAGCATGATTTCTTTTTCACTCATTTTAGTGTCACCTACAGCAACCCAAGTGGGATGTAAGGAGAAAAACAAGCCCTTTTTTCCTTTCCACTCCGTTGTTCAGTAATCATTTGGAGCCAAGATGGTATCTGTTTGCTCCAGAGCTGTCTGCAAACACAACAGTGATCTGAACTCCAAATTGCTCCCAACAACACCATCAGGAATCCTTATTTCCCTGGCAGGCAGCTGGAATCTGCCTACCTCTGTATCACCAGGATGTCCCATCTGCTCACATAGGCAGCTTCATGTGATGGCAAGACTACCTGTGGTGAAAGCATGGCTTTATGCGAGCACTGTTTCCTATCATGAAGTTCAACAAGGCCAAAGGCAAGTGCCTGCACCTGGGTCCAGCCAATCCCCAATTTCAATACAGACGGGGGGATGACTGAATTGAGAGCAGCCCCGAGGAGAAGGACTTGGGGGTGTTGGTGGATGAGAAGCTCAACATGAGGTGGCAATGTGTACTCACAGCCCAGAAAGCCAACTGCAACCTGGGCTGCATCAAAAGCAGTGTGGCCAGCAGGGCGAGGCGGGGGGGAATTCTCCCCTCTATTGTGCTCTGGTGGGACCCCACCTGGAGTGCTGTGTCCAGCTCTGGAGTCCTCAGCACAGGAAAGACATGGACCTGTTGGAGTGGATCCAGAGGAGGCCACGAAGATAATCAGAGAGCTGGAGCCCTTCTGCTAAGAAGACAGGCTGAAAGAGTTGGGGTTGTTCAACCCGGAGAAGAGAAGGCTCCAGGGAGACCTTATAGCACCTTTCAGTATCTAAATGGGGCTTATAGATAAAGACATTTTACCACAGCCTGTAATGACATGACAAGGGGACAAGGGCCAATGGTTTTAAACTAAAAAAGGGTAGATTTAGATTGGATATAAAGAAGAAATAATTTTTTTTTTTTTGCAAGGAGAGTGGTTAGACACTGGAAAAGATTGCCCAGAGAAGTTTGAGATGCACCATCCCCGGAAACCTTCAAGGGCAGGATGGATGGCCCTTCGAGCAACCTGATATAGTGAAGGACGTCCTGGCCCATGGCAGGGGAGTTGGAACTAGATGGTCTTTAAGGTCCTGTCCAGCCTAAACCATTCTAATGTTCTATGATACTATGAGATGTGACCGCGTTGTCCCTGGCAATATTGTGTCCACAATTCAACAGCCAGTTTCAATTGGCTCTGGAGAGGAGGGCCAAACACTTCTGATGTAAGGGCATAAGCAGTTCTGCTCCATCAGCCACCTCCAGTTCTTCCCTTCTCAAGAAAAAGTCCAAGGCAATCATACTCTTCACATGGGAGGTAACGGACACATTTCATGACTGAGTCCACAATTGAGATACTTAATTTTTCCAAGTTGCAACACAGGAAAAACTGTTGAAAGCAAGAACAAAAACCAAAGGCTCTACTAATGTGGGCAGGGCAGAAATGCTGGCAAGTTCCACATTTTGTTTGAAAACAACAATTGAAGTGCATAAATGGTGCAAGTAAAACGGAGGAATCCTTCGGTGTCCAAAAAATCACAGTCCACTCACGTGCCTTTATGACTCCAGAATGGTTAAGCAGGAGAAGGAAGACAGACTGACTGGCCATTTTGAGGTGGCATGGTCCTCTCCAAAAAAAGGGTAGTGTCCCTCGGTTTAAATTGAGCCTGTGCCACTGACGGTGTTACTACATAATTTTCCACTCTGCTATTCTGAAACAGCAAGAGTAATCAATCATTTACTTATCACAGGAGCAAAACAGACTTTTCTTGGAGGGAGTGTAAAAAGTGCTACAATAAAGTAATTTTGCCAATTTGAGTGTTCCACTTGACAACTATTTGCATAATAAGGTTTTGCCAAGATAAGAAGATTGGTAATTTTCAGCAGCATGGAGGGGATTGAAGTTTTTAAGCTTTTTTGCCCACTATCTACACACTCGCAGACCTCCGCTCTTGATGTATGGTTCTTTTTAAAGTCCTCCATCTGTCTCTGTTGTGTAATGAATTCTGTCACTCTCAATTGTGCTCCTGAGCACTGAGCAGTGGAGGGGAGTTTGCATTTTGATTATAAAAAGGTACCGTCAGCTCTTATTACAATGGAAAACCCATCTCCATGTGAAATTTTAAGGCACTTATAAGCTTAGTCTCCCTCTCAGAAGCCGCCTCTAGATCACGCTGTCACCGTTTGACAGGGTGGGCAGGAGAGCAGAGGGCTGGGGCTTCACTGCCAGAAGAGAAGTTCAGAGAAATGGAAGTAAATCCAGTTTCCTCCCTAAGAAGCTGATGGGAGGGATACAGCAGCGCAAACACCCTCATGTAAAAGTTTTTCCCACGTGCGGCTTGTGCTGGAGCTCTGAAGGGCTGTCTGGAGGAAAAGGATGGCAGGAGGAGATCAAGCCTGTCAGCTTAAGTCTCTTTCCTTCTCCTCACCCTCCTGAGCCAGTTTATCTCATCCTGAGACTTGTCAGCAATTTTCTATTCGGGACGGTGGGAGGGCAGGAGGAAGATAAGTAGAGCTTTTACAGGTTAGGCATTAGCATACTTTTAAGGGCTTTGATAGCAAAGTGCTCTAGAAGGATTAGGATGGTAGAGAAAATGTAGAACACATCTACACTGTGCTGTGGAAAGTGCTGCCAGAGATCCTGGGCTGGCGAGGATAAACCTGCTCGATGCGGTGCTGTGTCAGCTCACTCCAGGAGCTACAGTCAGTCCTGCACAGTGCGATCATAGGATCATAGAATGGTCAGAGTTGGAAGGAACCTTAAAGATCATTGAGTTCCAACCCCCCTACCATGGGCAGGGACACCTTCCACCAGAGCAGGTTGCTCAAAGCCCCATCCAGCCTGGCCTTGAACACCTCCAGGGATGGATGGGGCATCCACAACTTCTCTGGGCAACCTGTTCCAGTGCCTCACCACCCTCACAGTAAAGAATTTATTCCTAATATCTAATCTAAATCTCCCCTGTTTCAGTTTAAAACCATTACCCCTCATCCTATCACTCCACTCCCTGGTAAAGAGTCCCTCCCCATCTCTCCCGTAGTCCCTTTAGGGACTGGAAGGGGCTCTAAGGTCTCCCTGGAGCCTTCTCTTCTCCAGGCTGAACAATCCCAACTCTCTCAGCCTGTTCTCACAGCAGAGGTGCTCCAGCCCTTGGATTATCTTCATGGCCTCCTCTGCTGGACTTGTTCCAACAGATAAACTCGATCCTCCAGCCAAAGGGTCCAGGGAAGAGAACCGCAATAAATGAGCTTTCCCCAAACATTCTGGAAGCAGGTTTTCAGATTCAAAGTGTCCACTGTCCAGCCAGCTTGATGGGCAACTTTTAGCACAGTTTTAGCTCCAAGTGTGGTGCAGGTGGACTTAGCTGGGTGATAACCACTAGTAGTCTTGGCCTCAGTGAGCATTAATTAGGGCAGTTCAAGATCCTGAGGGGATAAAGAAGAAGAGGAGCCCAGTGCAGATGCCGGTCTTAGGAGAGAGCAGGTTTTGACTTGCCAAGGGAACCAGTCGGTGGATCTCCATGGGAGGCTGCTCTGAAGGGCAATGGAGTTCAGAAAATCTAGATAAGTTTTAAGGACAGCATCCTCCAAACACAAGGATGGTGGGAACGGTGCATCCCAATACTCGGCAAAACAACTAGACATATCAGAAGACAAGCTTGGATATGCAGAAAACTCAAGACAGGGCTCCAGTGCAAAAAAAAGCAGTACTCAGGAGGTGGTAGCAGCAGGCTGTGAGCAGGAGGTTCAACTACAGACCTACTGAGGTCCTTTCCAGCCTGAATTATCATATGATCTCATTTCATTCCTCTGGTAACCGATTTTACCTACCAAATCCGAATTAAGAGCTAAAGAATCTTGATAAAAGAAGACACCCCTTCACCACAGTTCAAGATTTATGTGTCCCTGGTCTGTAATCCTGCCTCTAGGGAGGAGTAACCCCACACACCAGTATGGGCTGGGGGCTGACTGACTGCAAAGCAGCTGTGAAGAGAAGGACTTGAGGGTCCTGGTGGACAACTAGTAGCACATGAACCAGCAACATTCATTAGCAGCAAAGAAGAGCACACACACACACATAAGCATTGCCAGAAGATCAAGGGGAGTGATCCTTCTCCTGTCCTCAGCCCTGGTGAGATGCATCTGGAGTGCTGTGTCCAGTGCTGTGCTCCCCAGTACAGGAGGGGCATGGAATTACTGGAGCAGCATAGGGCTACTAAAATCATTATGGGAGTGGACTATCTCATACAAGGAGAGGTTGGGAGAGCTGGGATTGTTCAGCTCCCAGACATACATGGACTTCACAGTCTAGACCCTATGATGTGTTTGTCTTTGTTATCCCTCTGTCCTCTTATGCATGGCCCAGAGAGGACCCTTAACTGATGAGAGGAGCAGTATGTAGAGCACTGCATAGTTAAAGAGTAGTTGGGCCCAACCAGCAGGCAGTGCAAGGCCACAGAGCAGAAATGCCAAAAACACCAACTGGAGGCCACAAATGCTGCTGTTCACTGTTCTCCAAGTCTGGACTACCAGCTGCCACGTTAAGGTGGCAACTGGCATCCTTACAGTGTTAAAATTCCCAGTTAAAACTCTATCTGTGCCTCCTAACCATTCCTCCACCCTCTCCCTTTTAAATCCCTTTGTAAAACCCACTTTATGGATGACAGCCTCTTATACACTTAGCAATAAAGAGGTTTAAAAGAAATAATCACAATAACTAACTAATAAACATTCTTCATTATTTGGGAAGATGATAATAATCCCTAGCACTTGCATTGCACTTTACATATTCAAGCACTTTATAATCATTAACTAATTAGTCCTTGCAAAGCTCATCTAAATATTATTATCCTGTTAATACAGAAAGAGACGCTGTAAGAGAGAAGGTAGAGAATTTACCTAAAGGCATACATCAAGCCGTTTGCTGAGACAAGACTGGAACTCAGCTCTTCAGCGTCCTAATCCTGGGCTCATATCCCTCTTGCTGTCTCTGATAATACCGGCTAAATTATACGATAGTAGGATCATTTTCTTTAATATTCATCCCCAAATGCATGACATTGAATATTACATTTCATCTCTCTGTTGTCCTCAGGATCACTTATTTCTTTCTCCCTACGCTTCTGCACTGACATTACCTCCTGGCTTTATAACAGGAGCAAACATTAGTAGCACCCAGGGTCTAGCTTCCATTTATGCAACAGCACTGGGATAATTGGCCTGGGCCAAGTTATCCAATGAGTACACAGTGCAAAATTCAGACACACACCTTTGAACAGGGGTAGGAGACTCCGTGTCTCAAGGGAACATCCTCATCAACGGTTGGCAGACAGAAACAGCATCGTTATTTTCCTTTTGGTACCTGAGCTTTACGAGGAGGCGTGAAAGCTGATTTACCCCAATACTGTTTATTATAGAATCCTAGAATGGTTAGAGTTGGAAGGGACCTTAAAGATCATCGAGTTCCAACCCCCCTGCCCTGGGCAGGGACACCTCCCA
>JAOXJK010000012.1:156963909-156976001 GCA_025774025.1 Xenus cinereus
CTTTATATGAGAGATGAGCGAATTTTGTCCTAAGCTACTGAGCAGATTTTCCTAAATTACAGCTTATGCTTTTGTTTTGCGAAGGTTTGCAAACCTCTTGTCTCTCCGCATCTTAAATAAGCAGGTGAGACAGATGGAAGACGTTCTACAAGCGTGAATTCTTCTCACAAGAAAAGCCAAATGAAATTAGTGAAATGAAATTAATAGTAAGGAAGAGCAGCGTCTATAAAATGTACCTGGCTACATTGTTCACATACATCAGTGGCTGAAATAAAGTTTTATTACCAGTGATAATATAGCATCATGAGATATGCAATTAACCCGAAGACTTCTGGCCACAAGATCTCCCAGTTTTCCTACTAGGCTTTTGTAAGTATCAGAAAAAAAGCCGCCTTCCTTGGCCATCCAACTAAGTTTTATCTTTTGCTGGTGCAGCTTGTTACAGTATTCCAGGAGTTTAAGTAAAGACCTCGCACAGCAGAGATCATCACATCACAGAACACCCCCCCAAAGCCTTTAATGTCTTCAGCCAAGATCTACAACAAGCTGCAGGGTAGAGAGGGCTCGGAAGACTTAATGCATCACAGAGAAGTTTGGGGGGGACTGAAGTGATTCTGAGGCTTTGCAGAAGACTATCTGATCAGAAGTGAATGCCTCACCCTTATTCTGCAGACAGAATAATAAAGCCTTGGGGCTGAGAACATATATGTGATGTGGAAAAGCATAACCAAGTCTTTTGTGACAGACTCCTTTTTAATCTGGTGTTTTCATAGAATCATAGCATGGTTTGGGTTGGAAGGGAACTTAAAGATCATCCAGTTCCAACCCCCCTGCCATGGGCAGGGACACCTCCCACTAGTCCAGGTTGCTCCCACTGCTCCTGTCACCTCTGCTAATCAACACGCTCTGATTGTTTGGGCCATCCTGAGGACATGCTGATTCTTCAGCCAAAGGATTCAGGATGGTTTTTGCTGTGTGACCTCTGGAGTTCACCTGCACAACAGTCACCTATTGACTTATGAATCTCAACCTGTGTTAATGCCATAATCAAAACACATTTTTTCAGCTCCAAAAGTAATCAGTTATGCGTAAGTCAGAGTACTTCAAATGTCTGAAGATGACTTTTTTTACTTTTGCTGTACGTTATATTGTCAGATATGGCTGGCTTTCTCCTACAGTGCTAAACCCCTGCTCGTTGGTGGCAGTTCGGGCGTTCCATGTTATGATCACCCCTTGGAAAGATGTTAGACTTACATCTTCCCTTCATCCTCCTTTCCCCAAGCTGGGCTCAGCGGCAAAAAAGCTGCAGCTCAGAGGAGGACACTGGGAGTTTAATAAAATTTTGTGCCACAGGACTATATCATGGTTATATTTGCACTGCTAAAAAATGTCTACTCTGGGATTTTGACTACATGGTAGAGCATAGCTGTATCATCGCCCCTAGCCTGGACTGCTCCTCTGAAATGGATCAGCAGGGTCCATGGGTGGCTCTGGACTTACCAAGGTGCCTCTGTAGCTCTAAGACATAATGATCAAGCTGGTTTTGATTTTTATTTTTATTTTTTCCACATCAAAGCAGCCTGAAACCTATGAAAACTTTGCCGTTGCCCACCAGAGTGGGGTTTTACACCATGATTGTATGAGCATGGATTATATACGTGCCTTGACGTTGGAGGCTGACAGGGCAGGTCTAGTGGAGTGTTGGAGGGCTCTGGATGGTGCAAGGAGCTAAACCTGGTGTGTTTCCATTCAGACAAAAGTGATTCATTTTACAAACATCTAGGTTTCATTTTGGAATGGACTAATCGGTTCACTCAAAAAAATTAAAAAAAACAACAAAAGGCAGAGAATTAATATTTATGCAACGTGGATGAGCAAGGGACCAAGATGTGGGAGTTATTTGACAACATAGAAGTATCTTCCATGGTTGACTTTGTTTATTCCTCCATCCTTTATCTCATGCAGCTATTTACAATGCAAGCTTTCTGAAGCAGGAACAAATTCTCCCTATGGATTTGGGTAATGCCTAGTATGAGAGGTCTGTGATCTCAGCTAAAAGTTACTGTCATATCAATATAAACACTTCATCTTATATATGGAAGAACCTCAGATAACATTATAATTTTAAGTGATTTACATAGACTGGGATTGTTCTGTCTTGTCCTGAAATGCCGCAGTCTCTGGAGGAGAAGGTACTGGCCTATAAAGAGTATACAGACACTGCATGAGGGAATTGGGATTGAGTAGTGATGTCTCTCTCTCTCTCGCTCTCAGAAACTTGTTCCTCAACTGCTTGCACTTAAAGGAATTTAAAATGCAGCCCATAAAATAGATGCTAAGTAAGAAAACCAGCAGTCTGCAGAATAGGTTGCACACACTCGACAAAAAGCTATTGAGGGAGAAATATTGTCATAAATTGTGTTAAGTACAGTGTGTTGAGTCAGAAGCAGAGTTTTGATGAAAATTACAATAGCAGTTCGAAGGCAAAGCCATTTTGTGTCTTGTACAATGCCAAGCAGTTCATACAAGGCCTGCTTGATGGACTTGGCAACAGCGATTACTGGTGTTTTACTCTCCCACAACCGTTCCCCAGGAGATGTACCCTTGCTGGGATGAATTTGGCCCAGTTTGAGCAAAGATTACACCGATTACAATGAATTTTTGGGTCACTCTTTGCCCTTATTCCTCCTGACTTGCTCAGGTTTGGATATAAAAACCTCGTGCTCCTGACTCTGCCTCCTCTGTGCTAACTTCATGGCAGCCGGTTCTTAGGTTACCGGGTGACATAAAGGCTCACCAGTTGGTTGGATTTGGACCTTTCTGGGCTAGACTGTCCTTCACAGCATCCATGGTTTTCAAGACAGGCCAGGTTTTGCACATTTAGGTAAAAATAAATGTATTAAACAGCTGGCTTAAACTAGCCTGAAAATATACCAGCGCAGCGTCAAACTGGATTTGCTTCCCGGTGCTGCATTGACGATAAGGGGAAAATATTTAGAGCAATTTGCAGTTAAAAGGTAGGGAGCTTAGCAAGCTCAGAGCTTCTTGAAAACAGAGAGAATTGATTTTTTTTCCCCAAAAATAGCTGATGGGGAATTTCTCTGCCATTTATACAGCGCTTGTGTCAGATGACTGCTTTAAGCTTGACGTAGGAAACCTGCTAAGGAAAGGACGAATAGAGGTGTGACAAAATATGGCTCCATTGTGTTGTTTCAGCAGTGTCAGCATCTCCCTGTAAGTGAAGCAACCATCCCTTTAGGGTTCTTCCCCACATTTCAGTCCTCCCTTTGTCCCCCCTCCTGGGTTCACTCACAGAACAGAAGCAACTAGTACCTTCCCGCAGAGATGCTGGTGAGCTTCGAAGTGATCACAGACTTACAGAATGGAAGGGGTTGGAAGGGACCTCTGGAGATCATCTAGTCCAACCCCCCTGCCAAAGCAGGGTCACCCAGAGCAGGCTGGACAGGAATGCATCCAGGTGGGTTTTGAATATCTCCAGAGAAGGAGACTCCACAGCCTCTCTGGGCAGCCTGTTCCAGGGCTCTAACACCCTCAAGTAAAGAAGTTTTTCCTCATGTCGAGATGGAAACTGATCATTTGAACTGGTCTGCTCTGTCCAGAGAGTAGGGATGTGGATCACACCAGGGGATGCTTCCTAAAGCCGGTCAGAAAAAGGGACACAGAAAAGTTTTTTTGGAGGCTTTGATATTAAAGAAAGGTCATGTTGACTCTGGAGCTCATGGCAGACTCCTGGATGTCACCTTCCTTCAATACTAAGATCACTATGGATTCAGCATACTATTTTTGGAAGCCAAGAGCAAACAATGAACTTAAACCAAATGAAACTGGATTTTTCTTTTGATTCTGATTCAAGAATAAGTGACATCTAAATAAAATCTAATTTTGGACCTCTTTTAGTCATCGATATTCTTTCCGTCAAATCAGTGACTGTTTTTTGTTCATGAGGACAAAACTGGGGCCAAAAGTTTTCTGGCCCTTTGGTGTAAGGAAGCTTTTACCCTGAAGTACTGCCCCAAAACGTTTTGCATTAGACCATAATCCTCATTCAGGTCTTTTTTGTTTTTCTTTAAACTGACAGATCAATACAGAGAATTCAGAAAAAAATTGCAAGCAAGTTTGTGAATCATAATGCATAAGACGTGTTTGCCCCCTGAGCCGCAGACAGTGAGGATATAATTGGCAGATCTTTTTCTTCTTCATGCACTCTAACTTTGCCAAAAGCAAGCTGACAGAGAAGCTGAGAGAACGGTGGAAACTTCTTAGGTTTCAGAGAAAAGGATGCTCTCCAGCTTAGCCCTCGCTTACAGCTAGTACGTAAGTGTATTGTCAGTCATATTAGGAAGGCCAGGCTGGTCCAGACTATCACCTTCCTTTGGGGCTGCTGCAAAGAATGAAATGTGAATGCCATCTTGTCTTTGATGGGTGCACAAATCTGCGACCCATGAGGAGAAGGGACAACAGCCCTCCTCTGGAAAGGGTGACTTCACCTGCTGCTGAGTAGTCCTTATCAAGGAGAACACATGAAACGAGGATGTCATTGAAGGACCAATATGCCCTAGCCCCAGCTCAGACAATTTAGGGATTAGCCATGTAGCTTTCCTAATGCAATTCCCCACCACAGGAGCAATTCTGTGACAGTGGAGGACAGGGCAATGGAGAACGACGACAACGGATAAACTTCTGCACTGTCACATTCGTTTATTGCCTATGGCAAGTCCTAAATTCTCCTAACATACCCCATAACCAAGGAAGAAGGAGCTGGATCCTGCATGACATCCTGCTCTAGGGTTTAACCTTGTGAAACCAACCCTGTATCTTGCTCATTTCTCTGCAGATTAATATTTTCCACAGAGGAACTGGACCAGTTTGCACTAGTGTCAGGAGAAAATATTCCAATTAACTCTTTAAAAGTCACTACTGATTCTGAAAGCCTGAAAGGAATAGCACCACTGTCACAAAGCAGAATTGTAAAGTCTTAAAGCTGGTCTGTGGCTTGGGAGATTTTGACTGGTGTTTGTCCCACCAAAAAGTCTGCACCTTGAATACTGTGTTCAGTTTTGGGCCCCTCACAACATGCCGGAGTGTGTCCAGAGAAGGGCAATTAAGCTGGTGAAGGGTCTGGAGAACAAGTTTCAGGAGGAGCAACTGAGGGAACTGGAGTTGTTCAGCCTGGAGAAAAGGAGGCTGAGGGGAGACCTTCTTGGTCTCTCCAACTATCTAAAAGGAGGGTGTAGCGAGGGGGTGTCGGTCTCTTCTCCCAAGTAACAGGTGACAGGACAAGAGGAAGTTGTCAAGATTGCACCAGGGGAGGTTTAGGGTGGATATCAGAAAAACTTCTTCACTGAAAAGGTTGTCAAGCATTGGAACAGGCTGCCCAGGGAAGTGGTTGAGTCGCCTTCACTAGAGGTGTAGATGTGGCACTTAGGGACATGGTTTAGCGGTGGACTTGGTAATGTTAATGGTTGGGCTTGATGATCTTAAAGGTCTTTCCAACCAAAAAAATTCTATGAATCTATGAAAAACAAGTTCAAATCCCATGAGAGATGTTTTGAAGAAGGCTTGTTTCATTTTGTGTATGTGCATATACTCCCCGTGGCTGGTTTAGACTACCAGAATGAAGGCTGAGAAAGGGTATGACCAATCTCTATAAATAAAGCAGGGGAGTAAACAGGAGGGAGGGAGACAAGCTAGTTAAAAACTAACTGAAAAAGTTGTCACAGGGACAGATGCTTGTAAACTGGCTACAAAGATGTACAGACTGGAAATGAGAAGAAGGCTGCCAACATAAGAGTTGTGAAGCTCTGGAACAGCCACAGTGGGAAGCAGTGTGGGAAGGAACAAACTGGTGGGTGTGAAGATAGAGACTGATGCATTTATGTTCCTAAATAATGAATAAATAATGTTGGCTATACGGACCAGGTATCAACCAGCTCTCCTCTCCCTGCTAGCACACAAACTTTTGGGGTCACAAGCACGGTTTCATTTTTTAAACTGGCTTATTTTCCACAGTTTTTCTCCTGCAGAGAATCAATAAATAAATACCTCCATAAATAATAAATCTGAGGTGGAGAAAACAAAACAAAAATGAAAACATCTACAAAAATTAGAGAATGAACTGTCTTCTCACCCCAGAAGAACTAGGAACTCAATTGCAAAGAAAGTCCACCATGCACAAGGACTGCACGTCCCTGAAGCCCTGTGACTGTCTTCACGAACAAAAACTAAATATATTTAACAAACTATACAGAGTACACAGATCAAACCCACTGACGTGTGACAGACACGTTAGAAATATCTGGTTCAGCTGGGAAAACAGTAAGAAATCAGGATTTCTTTTCCCGTGTTTTTCCTCAGAAGGAAGTCCTTAAAAAAAATCCAGGCAAGTTCCACAAAAACGAATGTTCTTAGAAGAAGACTGACCCACTTAGGTTTATTTTTAATAAATCTGGAAGACCTGGAAAATTTCAGAGGCTAGAAAAGTAAAAGCAAGTAACACAACCTCGTTTTACTCGGTAAATGGTGCAATGAGATGAATACTGGAATAGTGCTGTCCTTTAGGGGGGAAAAAAAGAAAAAGAAAATAAAAACCAGATAGCGGGTGAGAAAGATAAACAAATATTATTTTAAACCTGAAGGAAAAGCTTTAAGGAGATAGACTCGAAGAGCTAAATTGATTTCTTAGGATAGCTTTCTTTTTCAGAAAAAAGCAGAAGAGATTAAGGTATGTCCCTGGGAATATGACAGCAAACTGTGCCTCACTAGGGATTAGTGCCTCTGGATCTGTATTCGGGCCCCACTGTCTCATCTCTTTTTTACTTACAACACTCAGTTGGATGAGGACTGTGATCTACTCCTTTGCTCAAAATAGCAATGACCTGATCCTGCCTGCAGCAGCAGCTCCAAGCTGGTTGTATCTTGAACGCTTTCTATGTCCTTTATAAAAAACATGGATGCCAACAATTTACTAGCATATTTACACTTCAGAGCATAAAAACAGCAAGAGTATTGAGTTTTCCAAAATATGGAGAATTGTTCATAATCACAGTGGCCCAAACTGGCTTTTCTCTTCCTCTGGAAGAGGAGTGGAGAGCACTAATTCTTCCAGTGTAGGGTATTAAACTTTTTTCCTAAGATTTTTGTCATCTGGTAGCCAGCAGAGTCCCAGTTTCAAGGAAAACTTGCCAGTGTCTCCTTCAGCAGCAAGTGAAGGAATATAACCACTGATGTCTAGAAGTAGTGGAGAATGTGGAGATGTCCAGAAATAGGGAAGAAAAGTGTCATAAAGTGCCATCTCAAAGATGGGGGGGTAGAAGTCAGCGCTTCCAGATCCCATCGTTGGCTCCCTGCTGATTCCTCCTGTGACTGAGACAACATCTGGGGCAAACTTGTGTCTAAATACAAAGAAATCTGCCTTCAAAGTCAGTACCAGAGGGGAAGGTGAACACTCCTCAGTCTTCACCTTTTACATCTTTGCTTCAGTGCTAAAATTGCTGCTGATTTTGTAGAGGAAGCCCCTTTGTTTCACTGTGGTTACACACTGAACACAGGGCAAGAGTGAAAATAAAATAAAAAATAATAATAAAAAAAGCAAGCAGAGGCCATAAGTGAAACTCTGCCACATTTATTGTCATTTCATGGGATGCTAACCAAAGAAGAGACTTCACAAAGCTATTAATTTGCTCAATTATGGCTGATAGATGTTAGCTCTTTCATTCTTGAGAATCCATCTCTTGCCTCAAAGCTTGTCAACGAGTCCCTGAGTGACACTACAACCTTCACCAGCGCCAGATCTCAGGGCTTCGTTATGGAAGATTTTTATATTCTTCAATGATTTGTGTGTGTCCGTAGGTGCAATACGCTCACAAATGCACAGACAAGAGAAAGAAAGACGACAAGACAGTTTGGTTTCTTAGCATTTTCTCCAGCGGAGTAAACAAACGTGTTATTTAATCTTCATAAAATGAGGGGTTTGGTAACACAGTCTGTTTTCAGTGACTCAGACCAACCAGCTCTAAAATCCTCATTAGCTGATGTACTACGTGACAAACCGTCTACCTACTACAATACTTTACTTTATGCAGAACCTTTCAGACCAATTGCACTCATAAAATGGCCTGGAGTTAAATAATATGGTTATAGCTAAATAATACCAGAGGGAAGGAGAAATTAGCAGGCAGAAGCTAGGGAGAGATGAAGCTTTCTTCTGCCCAGAGAAGCTGTGGATGGCCCATCCCTGGAGGTGTTCAAGGCCAGGTTGGACGGGGCTTTGAGCAACCTGGTCTGGTGGGAGGTGTCCCTGCCCATAGCAGGGGGTTGCAACTAGATGATCTTTAAGGCCCCTTCCAACCCAAACCATTCTATGATTCTATGATTCTGTAAATCTATGATTTTATGATTCTATGAGCTGTTTTCAGCTGATGTTTGAGGTGCATCAGAACAAAGGGGGCACAAGGATAAAGTCAGACCTGTAGGGAAGAGTCACCGACAGCAGAAATACTCCAGGAAATGCCTGCTAATAATGAAAGAGAGAGAGGAAAATTGTGGCTGAGGCTGCTCTCCCTTTATGGTGGGTTTTATAACTCAGAAGTGTAATTTTAAACTGGATGGTGTAATGAACGAGGGAGTTAAGAGGAAATGTCTAAGGCTGAGGAAAGAGTGGACTTTGTCTTTTAAATATGTAGAAAGCAGCAATAGCATCTGTGCTTATGCCTGATGAACTGGAAAAGCAAAAGATGGCGATAGCAGTAATGAAGACCAGAGGAGAACTAATTAAATTCAATTTATTATTATTACTCTCTATTTTGCTGTGTTCCACACTGATTCTTACATATCTATTTCATAACGATGCTCTTCCTGCCGTGCTGCTCCCTACTTGGCTAGGCTGCATTGACAGGGATTTTTGCCTGTATTTGGATTTCCCAGGATGAGCCAGGTGAAGTCACTTTGTTTGGGGTAAATATTCAGATTTTAAGTTGCTAATTTCTGTAAACAGATTTTTGAGAGTTATCCCACGGGGAACGGAACGATTTCTAATTTTTTAAAGAATTATTTAAGACCTCTAGGTGGGGCACACAACTGAGGATAAGGGTGAGTTTGTGTTGCAAAGGAGGTGGAGGGTATTTGACATACGATCTCACTCTACCTGCAGTCCCAGAGAGATCCCAGAGGTTCTCCACAGTCCTTACAAGAAGAAATCAGTGATGGGATGGAGCTTTCATAGGACATGGCAAGGGTCAGGAGCAGGAATTGCCTTACCCCTAGGGAAAGTCTCCTAATCTAGACAGAAACAGTGAATTTGGAAGGAAAATATGATGAACCATAAATCCAAATAGAAAGATAACAGCTAGAATATACCTTGCAACATCACAGGCGTATTTAGCTGCTTTTTTTTTTTTTAAATTCTATTAAGCAAAATTCTTATACAAAGAAGGGAGACTCCACTGGAATCAATAAAACTGCTCAAATTTATCCAACCTAAGGTTCGACCTGACTTTCTGGTATGATCTTTCCACTTCAGTACCTTTTATTACTCGATTCATTCCCTGTAGGCACCAAGACAGAAACAAGTTCTTAATGGAGATGAATGTGAAATATGCAGTGAGTTGATGGGTTAGTTCACAGGAGGGGCGGGATTAATTTTACCTCATTTTAAGATACAGACAGCCCACCTGAGTTTCTTGTCTGGTCTTCCATTGAAGACACTGGAGGTACAGTAAATACAGTCAATGGAGTTCGGAGTGTGAGTCATCTGACCAAATGTGGATGCCTATTTTAGGATGGGAAATCACACCCTGAGCTCCATTGACTCCTCTGACTCACTCTCCATTGACTATGAACAGACTCTTAGAGCAACTTGCCCAGATGCAGACACCCACATCGCAGATATCCACAGTTAATCAGCCGAATCCCACTAATTGCACTCCAGGTGAAGAGCGTGACCTGTAAGACGTTAGGTGAAGGGGATACGAGAGTGGTGGGATAGAGAGACAAAGGTGGTTCTTCTACAAGGAGCAGGATGTGGGAGAGGGAGAAGCTTTCCATTGGCTTGAGGATGGAAAGGAGGGGACAGGGAAGATTTAGCTGTTAAATATTTTCTCAACAGGCTGATCATGATGAGTCTGGTTTTCAGAAATGCTGAGCAGACACGACACCCACTGAAGACAATGGGAGCTCAGCACTTCTGAAAATCAGATACTTGCTTCTTAGCATTTAATGTAATCTTTAATATTTAAAAGGATAAAAAGGGCTGGGGGACGGGCATGAAGACAAGTGAATGAGCTTCCTCCTCAGATGGTTTGCATAGCCCTTTCTATCAGTATTATTTACTGCTTCCACTAATTACGTACAAGGGAAAACTACAGCTGGAATGTTACGTGGAAATAAAGATTGCAGGTTAGGCAAACTCTGACTGCTGTATTCCCCAAGGCTGATCTACCGGTAAAGTCTAAAAGATGACACCCACTGGAGTGATGGTTGGAAGACAGGTCTTATCTTGCTGCAAGGCCATTGTAAGAAGCTCCCAGTGGTCCACCTCTGCCAGTGCAGTGTAGTTCACTGTCCCCTCAGAGTGAAGCCGTGTACCTGGTTGAGCTGACGTACAAATCTGTATGTGTCTTGCTCCTTAGCCCCAGTTGATCCCTCTTTACCCACCCAACCTGCTCTTCCATGCCAGTTCCAGTGCTGGACTGACTCTTCCTGGAGCTATCTGAATTCATAGCGCTGAAGAATTGCAACTCCTTTCTTGCTTTTTTGAGTTATTTCTCTGCTAGGATAATAAGCTGAACTGCCTCACTACAGCGCTTGGCAAACACCAGAGCCGCTGCAAAAAGCAAGACGAAGTATGAGATTTGGGGAAATGGGTAGTGTGTCCTCTCCCTTGTAGACATGGTAACATGGTCATGTCACCTTGAGGCACTTCATCACTGGCAGCTTCACCCTGCTGTGCCTCCATGCGTGTTCTGAAAGAATCGGTGAGATTATCCAAGGGCAGGTACAAAAAAAACCCAAAATTTTTTTCTCTTTTTTTTTTTTTTTTTTGGTCTTCCTTTGTTTAAAACCACCTGATTATTCCACCAGCATGGTCTGTAGTGTGATTCAAGAGTGATTACAGCAGCACAGCAGCAGGGATGAGGCCACTTTGCATCACTTATTGCAATGAGTTTTGCAGCAAGAACGGCACAGGAGCCCCAGTGAAGCCCACTGTATTGCAAAGAGTGGAGGGGCAGTGATTCCTGTGCTCCAGCTTCACCATCAGAAGGAAAACAAGAGTTTTACAAATCAGAAGTAAAATACTGAGGAAGGACAATTAATAAAGAAAGATGCAGAGGGGGCTGAAGTATCCCAGGGACGTTTTGCTTGTCTTGGCAAAGAAGGTAACCAGTGACTAGAGGCTGATGGAGCTAATCTTAACACAGGAGATTGGACTGGAGCTGCGTCACAGGAAAAACGGGTTTAAAGTATTTCATGTTGGCAGAGATGCTTGAGTCAGTTGGGTCTTGAAGATTTTGCAGGAAACTAGCTGAAACCAACGGAGTCATTAGCGATTATCATCAAGAGGGACAAATATAGAACCCGCCTATGAAACAGAGAGTTGATGGCTGGGAAATGACGGGCTGGGAGGTCTAACTTCAACGTGTGGGTGGGTACTAGAAGAAATTATTAAGTAACCATTTGCAAATACCCAGAAGATAATCACCTTATTAAAGAGAAATAAATAAAATGTAAATGTAACATATGAAATAATTCCCAATAACCTAACTTAATTTCTCACTTAGTAAAAAGTCAGGTGAGAAAGAAGGTAAAAGATGCTATAAAGAAGCTAGAAAAAGTTTATAACAGTAAGTTTAGGGAAGTGTAATTTTAGTAAGATAAGACTGATTGGTAGAGCACTTTGGAAGAGCAATTGTCAGAGGCTTCTTAGCATCAGACTAGAATCGTCATTTAGATGAGATATCTTGGTGATGTTTCTTAGGCCTGGTTCTATTCAAAATACAAGCAATGACTTGTTTTAATAAAAAGTATAACTAAATGCTTGTGAATGACAGCAGGCTTGGTAAATGTACAAGCACTTT
>JAOXJK010000012.1:156986173-157011446 GCA_025774025.1 Xenus cinereus
AGGCCAGGCTGGATGGGGCTTTGAGCAACCTGGTCTAGTGGGAGGTTTCCCTGCCCATGGCAGGGGGGTTGGAACTCAATGATCTTTGATGTCCCTTCCAACTCTAACCATTCTATGATTCTATGATCACTGTATTTAGTTTTTTTTTTTTTTATTTCTAAATTAATCTTCCTTTGCTCAGGGCCCGAGATCTAGTATTGCCCTCATACAAATTCAGGCACACTTCTTCCCTTTCTGTTTTAAAAGCCCCCAAAGGCCAATCAGGACATCTTGGGCAGAAAGCTCCATGGGACCGTTTGAGGACACTTCTCTGACTCCAGCGTCTCTTTGTCCTGTACCTATTCACAACCGCAGTCCTTGGGAAAGCGGTTGTGTTGTCTGGCTAACCAAGAGGAAAGTGCTGTGCACACCTTTTGGAGGTTTGTAAATGACAGATAAATATTAATAACAATGCGACCTAACAGATGTTTTTTATCTTTAACTACCCGGCTTCCATGCAGTAAATTGCGGACCATAAAAATGATTGGAGTGAAGAGAAATTTTAAAGAGGCATTATCGATTAATATTTTGACATGAAGAGCTGAGTAATTCTTTGCAAAACATCTTACTGAATTTATTCACTGTAAATTGCATTCCGTGCTGGTGAAAGGTGACCAGCTGACAGCACTGGAGACAAAACTTCTGAGAGGCAAGTCTTCGCTAGAAAAATGTTGTGTACCTAATGTGGCTTAGCAACACGAAGCGAAAGGGAAGGAAGTTTACAGCTTTTAGACTATCTAGAAGGCCATAATAAACCCAAGATTACTCTGTAATCACTAGCCCAAGCTCACAGCTGACCGTTGTGATAAGGCTTTTTGAGTGAAGAATTTCCTCCTTCTAATAAGAAAGCAATTAATGAAAGTAGGCACAGAACCAGCAGAGTAGGCAGGGGCAGTACAAGCTCCCGCAAACACACTTTTCCGTAACACACCTACAGTGTCACACAGAGGGATGATGTCCGAGGATAAAATGACAGTTTGATCTTTGTCATTGCCAAGGAAAACCATCAAGCGAGTGAGTGATGGTTTTTTATCAGCATGGACCTCTGCTTTCAAACACACGATTTTCTCCCCCAGTTTCCAAAAGACGTTGGAACTGGTGAGAAACCAAGCTCCAGGTCAGCACAGCTCAGTAAGTCACATAAAGCACCTCCATCTGTAGTCTACATTGACGGGGGTGGACTCCTCAACACCTCCAGGTTAAACACAGTTATGCCTCAGGCTTTTTAAGCAAGTTGCTCCATGTAATGTGGCTTCGGTCCATGTCCTTCTAACTCTCCATGGACCACTGCTTGCTTTCCAATACCTCATGGAGGCATCACACTGTGCACCACACCTGGGAGAGGGATTTGATCCCAGAATATGCCTGAGGGACATCCTTACATCTGAAAACTTTGTGTCAGTAATATCAGCTGCACAAATCTGCTTATTTGTTGGTAAAAGAGGTGTGAGACACATCAGACAACCTTGGGTCATCTCTGGGTGAGAAGACATCTACAGGCACCAGCATCCTGGACCCTGCACAGAAGCAGAAGCAGCAGTTGGTGCCAAAGCTGCTCTTTTCTTTACTGAGCAGGTTATGTAGTAGCCACAAGCACTTGACAATTTCCAGAGACTCACCAATGAGCTGGCCCTTCTCTAAGGACCACGGAGTTCAGGGTTCAATGTTTCCGTGATGTGCAATGGAAAAACTGTCCTTCACCGTAGGGCACAGAACACAACACATTGCATGTTATGGGATAACTGGAAGGGAACACCCACTCCCTTAGTCCTTTCCTCACTAAACTGGCACTTGCCAATGTACAAGAGAGGAAGTTTGGCATAATGAGACACTATTTAATACATTTTCTGCCCAAGTTACCGCTGCAAAATAGAGCACACGTGGTTTCTAAAGAGGGGTTAAATGTGGGAAGAGGAGTGATCTTTGGATGAGAATGTGAAGAGTGGCTCATGCAAGTGGGAAAAGTCAGTGCATGGTGTAAATTCCCTGACGAGATGCCAAGCCACCCAGCTCTCACAAAAGCTGCAAGAAGGTGCTTAACTGGAGATAATAAACCCTTCCATAGAAGCCTGGTGGTCCTACACCAGTTCAGGTGCCAATTAAGTTCTTGTATTTTCAGCATAATGCTGTATCATACCATGGATGGATTTTCCTTATATCATACTGGTAAACTGGGAAGACCAGTGGATTACGAAGCTTATAAAGAACTCCTTTGAATGCAATCAGGGTTTCTGAAAATGCTCCAAAACCACTTTCATAAATATTCTATCCAGAGGTATGAGATGAAAAAAGGCAGAGACTGCAGCTTATCCCGACTCATCCAAGGAACAAGGCAGCTGAGCAGCCCCTGTGCAAACATTTTCAAATGTTGCACTTGGAAAAGAAAATCACACAATTCGGGACCATGAATGAGTGAGAATGGAAATTACAGGGCTGCCTTGCAAAATAAGTGGAAAACAATGGAGTGAAAAATAAGTAGTGAAAGAGAGCGAGCAAGCACAGAGCTAATGATAAGGCGAACTTTTCCAGATGTGAAAATCAATTTTATTCTAAAACTTCCCAGCCTTTTCATTTAGAAAGCAATAAAATTCTATTTGTCCCCTGTTCATTTTCTACATAAAATGCCACTAAGCAACTAGCTCTCGGCAACCACACAAAACGTAATAGGTTAAGACTGCAGCCTTAAAATATGTTAGGGTTTTTTAATGAAACCAATTTATATCAGTTTGTGCCACTGAAAGGGCTGAAGCAACTTAATTTAGTTTCATTTTCCACACATTTGTGGCCAAAGCTTGGATTCAGTTATTTCTAATTCAGCCCTGCTTCCACATCCCTGCCTAAGCCATTTCTAACTGATTTAGCTGGTGACCTCTATTAAATAGCCAGGTGTTTGGCTCTATTAAATGGATAATCTCTTGGTACCTACACATCACTGCTACAGCCACCTCCTCATTTGTACAGGTTTTTATTTGCATGTGTGCTCAATCAGAGAGCTGAGGACTTTGAGGGGGAAAAAATTATAGCGATAAAACTGACTATTCTTGTACCTAAAACCTGTCTCTGTCAATGCTGCATGCAGTGTCATCATAATGATTTAAATATTTTAAAAAAGCACATTTTCAGGGCCTGATTCTGAAATAACTAAATAATGTGAGGGTTTTTTTCTTCTTTTTTTTTTTTTTCTTTTTCCCTGTCTGGACACTGTTTCTTCACTTCATCTTCCTCCTAATTTAGATCAGTGTGACATCAGCCAAACAAGCTTTTCAGGAAGAGCAAGGATGTTTTATTAGAGTGATGGAAATAGATGAGGGAAGAGGCAGAAAGCTTTCAGGCTTTCACTCCAACGGTCTGTGCTCCTCAAAGAGTCTCTGGGTTTTTTCCAAATACGTGGGTCAGCCAAAAAAAAGATGTGACCTTCACTACAATCACAACACCACATCTAGCGAAGAATCAGGTGTGCGTTTTTACCCATCAACACAATCCATGTGTTTCATGCTCTGCACTGTAATAATGATGGCTCCTGTTGGAGCTTACTTCAAAATTTAGTAACTCAGAGAGCACCGACACTATCAAGGCTGTTTTTCACAAGCCTTCTGTTGTGTGGGTTATTTCACATCTAACAGGGAATGAAAGTCCCCTGTAGCCATTCCCTCGGTGAGGTATTAATAGTATTTCTCCCCTACCTGCGTATAGGTTTTTGCAAAACTCTGTAAGAAAGTAAAGCTGAAGACTTCCACGTTGGCTATTTTGATAGAAACCAGCCAAATGGTTGTAAATTTATACAGGTCAGGCACACAGATGGGTAGACCTGCAAACGGCATGGGCATAAAAGCAACATGTCTTTAGACAAAGTGGAAAGGAGAAGAATGGAAGTTTCAATGAAAAAGAACCACCCTGATTTCTAAAAATTCAAATTCATAAGGCAAACTGGTTGGAAAAGGTAATGGGAGAGAGTCCTCACCCATTTGAAACTCTGTCTTGGCCACAGAGAGTAAGGGATCTCTATCCAACAGCTTCTGGGAACTTGGGGAGGGAGTTTAATTTCATATTCATTGGAAAACAGACAAACGAACTCCTCATTTCTCTAATAAGTTATGAAAAGTTGAAGTTGAAGTTCCTTTCATCTTTCTCAGGATGTTTACCTTGCCCGTATTCCCTAGAGAATTAGCTTGGGACAACATGGTTAACTGTTATATACGTACAACATCCTGCCTGCAGTGTCCCATAAATGAAAAGTTCTGGAAAAAGCTTGATTTTCCAAACACTTGGGAGAATTAGACACGTGAATAAACAACACTTTCCTTGCAGACTTATTCTGGTGGGTTTTTTTGAGTTTGGCTTTTTTTTTTTTATTTTTATTATTCAGTCCAAAATTAATATTCTCTAATCTGGGACTATGTACTTGACACCAAACTTGATGTTAGAATAGAGGATTCTTTCCCACCTGATTTTTTTACACTGAGATAAAAAGCGTGCTGACTATTCTCTTTTCCCTTCTACAAAACGGGAATGCTCTAGTGGACAATTTAACACTATGGCTACACTGACTGAACTGTGGTCGTGTCAAAGTGTTGAGAGATTCGCTCCGTACCTGATGGATTCAAGTGCCAGTTCTCTGTGTTTGGGAAGACAATATGTAGCATATTAGGCTCTGGTTAGACTGATTTCCTATGGAGATTGCTGTTCCAATCAGAAAAGCGACCATGAATATAATCAGTTTACTTTCCACATTTTTTTTCTTCATCTAGGCCAAATTCTGTCACTGTATACAGCAAAAGTTTTTTTCCCTAAGAGCCAGTGTTAAAAAACTTCACCAGGGACTTGATTATCTAGATGCCCGTCCTTTCTCCTTCCCGCATCCTCATCAGTCACAGAGATTATAAAAGAAGTATTCAAAGATAGTGTTTTTGTTGATGCACATGGCAGAATACTATGACATCCCCCTTGTTGTAGCATAGCTCCATCACAGGCTGCCGAGCTAAAAGGAGTGAGAAGAAAACAAATGCATTTCAGTAAAATCAATCTGAGTCAACGTCACAAAGGACGAGACCGTCAAGCGGTGGAAGTTGATGTAGTGCCATAAGCTGAGTCTTTGCCAATTTTTGCAGCTGAAAACCCAGTCCAAGGGGAAGAAGCTACAGATATGGCATTAAGTATTGCTTTATCTTAGAGATTCTAGTGACACTTCATTAAGTCTGAAGGGACAGTGGCGAGGATGTCAGATCTGACATGCTCCTTCATTTGCTTAAATCTGTTTGAGAAGTTGGAAACCTCACACTAACTTCTATTTGAAAATTAAAACTCTGTTTTAAAACTCTCCCTGTGCCTCCAGCTTTGACGGTAAATTAAAGATCTCAGCTCCAGGAACTCTGGTTTGGTTTCTCTTCCTGCTCATTTGATCTTGCTTGTTAGCCTTTCTCCTCACGGTACAGCAACTCACTTCAATTAAAGCTTCATTAAAACAACATTGCCATAATCACCATATGTTACTTATATATTTTTAAAGCATAACTGTTACCAACTGATCAAAATACAAGTGGGCATTTTATATGTCTACATCATATAGTGTACATAGACTATTTATAGTATACTTAGATTTTCACTTCTCTCATCCTGGACCAGAAGGAATCGCTGAAGTAATTCCTACATCCTGTTCACAGTTATTTCCATTTGTGGTTTCTCATCTTTGCAGTATCCGTGTCGCAACTCCTGTAGCGTAGATTTTCGGAAGGGCTCAGGTAAACAGCAGTTGGGAGGGGAAAAGGATGACAAGGACAAAAACCCCCAACTTTCTAAGTGAAAGAAAATAATTCCTTTGATCTCAATAGCATCAGG
This sequence comes from Xenus cinereus, assembly GCA_025774025.1. Lineage (NCBI taxonomy): Eukaryota > Metazoa > Chordata > Aves > Charadriiformes > Scolopacidae > Xenus > Xenus cinereus. The sequence continues at coordinate 156,992,048 of JAOXJK010000012.1, forward strand.
AGGCAGAAGACTGCTGGCAAACTTTTCAGGTCTTCTGTTCTCTCTCCTATTTTTCTGTCTTCAATATTATGCAACCCAGAGTGCAAGAAGAACTTGGAATGGGGTAGGGTCTGCAGGACGGGCAGGGCTTTCGGTGGGAAGGAGGAGCTCCAGCAGTTGCAACAACCTCCCCACAGCGCTGTGGTCCATCCTCGCTGGCAAGTGCAAGCTGGATATGGTGGCACCAGTCCAAGAGCCATTTTGCTGGCCATACAGAACCATTCTCACAGCACTGAAGAGGAGAAAATGAAGAGGAGTTGGTGGAAATGACTGGGATTTTCTTGGCATAGCTCTCTAAACAGCCTGTGGTTATGTGCAGATGGACCAGCTGATGGGATCATGCAATTCATACGATGTAAAAGGCAATAATGACATACAGTAGAGATGTTTTCCATCCACTATGTTTATACCTGCATTTATTTTTCATTTTCTTGGAGCCTGACTGAGTTTGAATCAAGAATATGACTCTGGTGCATTACAGAACAGAGAACCCTTTCAGATCCAAAGCTCCCCAAAGGGTGATGGTCCCATGGATCCGAGACCCTGTCTCAGACCCTTGTGTGATGATATAGCACTCCTAAAGCTCAAAGGCCCTCAGGGCTGGATTGGGTACTCAATTAGGACACAAAGGAATACTTATTCCATTTTCCTTTATCCCCCCAAAATAACATAAATGTTACACTGCTATGAAAAAGTCTGCAGTATTCACAATTTAGAAACCATCTGTTCAAGTTCAAATGTACCGACAGTCTGGGTTCAGAAACAGTTAATACGAAAGAAATACCCTTTTTTTTTTCTTTACTGATGAAGGTCATATAATACAGTCCCAACTGCGTCCTGCTGGTCCTCCAAAGATTCAGTAAATGACATATATGAATTATTCCGCTGCTAAGAAGAGTAGATAAGGACTGGGTTTTTATAACCTGATAACTTGCTCTTGCTCCTGCTGAAAACTGGTATTACGTGCCGTATCTGGATTCCTTGCTGGTATGTGGAAAGACGCATTTTATTCAAAGCGGAAATTTCCAAAGATTTCTGGGGTAGCCAAAGAGAACATACATATGTGAGGAGATAGACGAAGAAAAAGAAAAAGCCAGGAGAAAATAACAAGTATATAAAATTTAGGGAAACTAGTTTTTGAATTATTAGCTGTAATTCCATTTAGGCACACCTTTTTAGTGCTTACTCTTTGTGTTCCAAAGAAAACACTAATAGATAAATTAACACTTTGTGTATCTTCCAAAAATGTATTAAACAGATGGAACAAGGTGCTTACTAAGGCAACAAAGCTAATCAAAACTGTTCTCCAGATTATCTTTACAAAGCTTAATGGTGCCACTTTTCTTTGGGTGTTGCTTCATACTTGTATCACTGCAGAGCACCCTGCAAAGCTTCACTCGTGCAGGAGCCATCCATGGGATCACAAAATAATTCAGGCTGGAAGAAACCTGAGGAGATTTCTAGTTTGTAGTCCAACCTTCTGCTTAAAGTAGGGTCATCTATGAGGCCAGATGAGGTTGCTCAGGGCTTTCTCCATTTGTGTCTTGAAACCCTCCAAGAATGGACACTGCACGTCTCAGGGCAGCTTCTTCCAACATTTGGCTGTCCTTAGAGGGAAAAGGTTTTCCTTAGATGCAGTCTGAAAATGTCTTGTTTGAGTTAATATCTGTTGTCTCTCATATTCCCACCATGCACCACTGTGAAGAACGCGGCTTAGTCTTCTTGATGATCTTCCCTATAGACATAGGGAGCAGCCCTCCAAAGCCATCCCTTCTCCAGGATGAACAAACCCCATCCCACAACAGGCACCAGACAAGTGGTCCAGCTGTGACTATCTGAATGGCCTCTCCTGAACTTGATCAGTTTGATCAATGTCTTGTACTGAGGGTCCCAAACCTGGATGGACTATCTACATACAGTCTAACAAGTGTTGAGTAGAAGGAGATAATCACTTCCCTTGATCTTCTGGCTGTGCTCCTGCTCACACAGCCCAGGATACCTCCTTTGCTTCCAGGACATATTGGTCATTCATGCTCAGCTCACTTTCCATCACTACCCCATGGCCTTTTCTCTAGAGTTGCTCCTCAGCCAGACAGTCACAGCAGGTTCTGTTGCAAAGGATTAATCCTTCCCAGATGTATGACTTTGCATTTGTCCTTGTTGAATTTTGGCAGATTCTGGCCAGCCCATTCCTCCAGCCTGTCCAGGTCCTTCTGGATGGCAGCCGGGTCCTTGAGTCTACCAACTGGGTACTCCCCCAATGTGGAGTCACTGGGAGCACACTCCATCATGTCTTTGATGTTATTGACCTAGTTCACCCATTACTTACCCATTAATTTGACCTATTAACCACTACCCTCTAAGTCTTACCATCCAGCCAGTTTTTACCCATCAAGTTGTCTGCCTGTCCCAACCGCAACATCCTACCCTAGATACGGAAAAAATTGTATCCAAGAAAGTCTTGCTAGGGTTGAGGGAAATGACATCCCCTGCTCCTCTCTCACCCCCAAATCCAGTTATTTTATCATAGCAGGCAATCAAGTCTGTTGGGCGTGATTTACCCTTGGTAAATCCATGCTAACTGTTACCAATCACCTGCAAAGTGCCCATCGATGAACTGGATTATAAAAGTGTTTATTTACCACCCATCTTCCTCCTCTAAATGAAACACAGCAGTTTTACAACACATACAGCAGGAAATGCTTCTTTATGGCAGCACTAATATATCTAGAATATGAGAGCTGCAGATCTTTGCCTTTGACTACACAATTACCCAAACCATGTCAAATAAGGCATGCACATTTTTTGCTCGTCTCTCTCATCCCACAAGCCTCTAAATGCAAAACAAAACAAAAATGCAAAACAAAAAAAATATTGTCAGCTGTTAATATGGTTCTTGTTTAGAAACAGACTGTAGTTTAATATAGGGTTTTTTTCTTTGTTTGCCCAGGAGAAAGATCAGACGCCGGTTGCATTCAACTGTTTAATCCACAGTTATAGACACTGCGATAGGAATAAAAGCCCTTCACAACCAAGGCACAACTCTTGAGTTCACAGTTCAAAAGGGGTCATAGAAAGACAACAAAGGAAATAATCAATGTAAATCCAACCCCACACTTGAAGATTGGCTTTCATCAGAAGGCTATGAGAAGTCAGATGGAAAGGACAGTTCCACAAAAATCAATGCAGAGCGACTGAGGGACAGCTCTTAAAACCGGATTGATCTCCCTTGTCTTTCTCTCATTGAGAAACTTTGACACTGTCGTGGTTTAACCCCAGCTGGCAACCAGGACCACACAGATCTTCACTCATCCCCCCTTGCCCTGTAGGGTAGGGAGAAGAGGGAGAAAAAGGAGGAAAAAAACCTTGTGGGTTGAGATAAAGACAGTTTAATAGAACAGTAACAGAAGAGAAAAATAGTAATAATAATCCTAATATAATAAGAATGATAAAAGAATATACAGAATAAATTGGTATAACACAAATAATTCTCACCACCCAACGATCAATTGTCCAGCCCTTCCCGAGCAGCACTCATGAATTCCTGCCCCCAAGCCAACCCCCTTTATATACTAAGCATGACACCTATGGTATGGAATATTGCTTTTGCCAGTTTGTCCTGTCTATGCTCCCTCTCAGCTTCTACAGGAAGCTGAAAAGGTCCTTTACTTAACACAGCATAAACATTACCAAGCAACAACTAAAACAATATGTGTTATCAACATTATTCTCACACTAAATGCAAAACCCCGCAGCTACCAGGAAGAAAAATAACTGTCTCCCAGCTGAAACTGGGACAGATACCAATTTAAACCAAGACTTCAAAAGGTGTTTGTGTGCCAACGGAAGAAAATTAAGCATTGAGAAATGCACGATGAGTACAGGGAACACAATCCAAAACCTCAGCAATAAAGCACACAAAAAAGTAACTATCTATGCCATTGAAAACTGTGACACCAGAGCATCAGGACAAGGTATCCATAGTGTTTTCTTTGCAAGGTATTGGTTAAGAAGTGGTGGGGAATATCATGAACCTGGGTAGTCAGCCCCTTAGGCAGGAGCAAGAGAAAAAGGAGCAGGGTTTGAATTTTGGGGCTCAGTTCAGATGTCTAGGAGTATAGCGACATTTGAAAGACTTTAGGGCATCCCATCTGGCCTCCAACTGCTAGTCCAGAAGGGCACGAGTCTGCTCTAGGTCCTGTGTCTCCTATGACATGGATATAATTTTGGATATCTTGAAACCTCTGAAATGTCTCAAGTGGCACTAAAACTTTTGATTAAGAACCGAATTGATCTTCAGAGATCTATGTCCTGAACTGCTCTAATACTGATGAGACATAGGGATTAGCATTAGATGCCAGTACCTCTTTTAATATCCCCAGTTTTCCAAATAAACTAGGAAAAGAAAGAAAAAAAAGCAAATTCAAACCAACCAAACAAACAAAAAAAGTCCTACAGAAGTACAGGAAAGAAAGACAAAGGCCCAGGACAAGGATCCAGCAGTCACTTTAGTACCAGTAAAATACAAAGTGCTCCAACCCTGCTTCGCCATTGTGCAGAGAATTAAATAGTTAGAGTAGTTCCAGCACAGTTTTGGATTGGGCAAAATAACTCTTTCCCAGACGTCTCCTGAGCAAAGTCAAAATGTTAATATAGGTCAGTGACCACTGGAAACGGACATACGTGTTGCAGCCACTCTGCTTGCAGCCATCCTAAAAGAACACATGTTCAACTACAGATTGATTTAGAGCTAGAGAACACACCCTTGTCCTCCGTTATTCACCAGTAAAGGTGTAACCAAGAAGTCTGGTGTCCGTCTTTTGATGTGCTACAGCCCTCCTCTGGACTTGCTCCAACAGGTCCATGTCCTTCCTGTGCTGAGGACTCCAGAGCTGGCCACAGTACTCCAGGTGGGGTCTCACCAGAGCAGAGCAGAGGGGCAGAATCACCTCCCTCGCCCTGCTGGCCACGCTGTTGGGGATACAACCCAGGATGTGGTTGCTCTTCTGGGCTGCAAGCGCATGTTGCCAGCTCATGTTGATCTTCTCATCCACCAACACCCCCAAGTCCCTCTTTTCAGTCTGTATTTGTGCTTGGGATCGCCCCAACCCACATGCAGGACCTTGCACTTGGCCCTGTTGAACTTCATGAGGTACACATGGGCCCACTTCTTCAGCCTGTCCAGGGTGGCAATCTGTCCCTCAGGAGCGTCAACCACACCACACAGCTTGGCGTTGTCAGCAAACTTGCTGAGGGTGCATTTGATCCCTCTGTCTATGTCATTGATGAATATATTAAACAGTATTTGTCCCAATACAGACCTCTGAGGGACACTACTTGTCACTGATATCCATCTGGACACTGAGACATTGATGAATCACAAAAACATCATTCTGCATCAAATCATAGGAAGTTTTCCATGGATTGTCACCCCGGCAAGCCTCAGAGCTCCATTATCTATGCAAATTCATCTTACACTCCCCCAAAACCTGAGAAGCCACCTAGACCAAATAATCTCCATTCTGCTCCAACAAAAATCAATACGTTTTTGCTTCTTGTCCCTCAGATACTACAAATCCTTTGGAAATCCTATAAAGAATTCAAGGACCCTGCTGGATCACTTAGATATAACATCCCTTCAGACAGGGGTAAACTGAGGCATTTAAGTAACATGTGAGGACATGCAAGCTACAGACAGACGATGCATACTCTAGACTCACTGTGCTATCTACTGGCCCTTTTTAAATTCTTTTTTGGGGACACTCCTCTTGTCTTTGTGGAAAGAGTTAGTGTTTTCAGCTGATCCCTAAATTGCCATGTACCAGCCCATTCTATCCAACAAAATGCTTCCAGCAGCAGCCAGAGCTCTCGTCTCGGCTTGAACTCAACTGGCCCAAACCCAGCCCTGAAGCTTTTTGGCTATGGCAGGATGCATTTATTTTGTATTTAAGGAATAAAGCTAATTAATTTTTAGACCTTGCTGGATATAAGAATCTTCCTCTTATTGATAACAGTATTTACGATGGATATTTTAATGTTTTTCTCCACTGACAAAAAAAAAATCACAATTTTAGCTGAATAAGGCATTTCCTAATGGTGGGACAGGACCTGGAAGCATTACAGTTAATTGAGCTTACTGTTCATAGACACTCAAAGGTCAGGTTGTCTTAGCAGCTTGTATGCTGTCAAGCTGCATTTGTTCTTGAACACATACATCAGCCCTTTCCACCCCAAGCAGTAATGACTGAAGCGCACCAAGCTCCAAGAACCCTACTTTAGAGCCAATTCTTTCTTGTGCTCTAGTAAAACAGATAAATAAAGGCAGGCAGCAAATATCAAGTACACCTCAACCGCCATGTAAGATCTGTGCTTGCAGAAAGAGAATTAGACATGCTGCTTTGTGTTACTTTCCTAAAAGAAAAAGCTATTCTTTTTTCCATGAATTCCCACAGATTTGAGTATGAGAAGGGACAATTAGGTCATCTCAATTAATCTAGGCTGTCTGCCTTTACAACACACGTTTCCTATGCATCAGGAATAAATCACTTCCTTGGAGAAAGCTATTATTGAGTGAGGCAACCAACTTGGAATACATCAGAAGATGAAAAACCTACTGCTCCTTTAGTAATTTCCACCAGTTTTTCATTACCCTTACTGTTAGAAATAATGAAGTAAATGTCTCCCCTCCACCCAGAAAGCGTCTGGCGCCACCTTCTAGGCATTCATTCTTGTTACGTTTTTTTCTCTGCTACATCTGAGAACCCTGAATGACCAGTATTTTCTTGCAAGGACAGTACAAGTACAGGGGAATTAAGTTTCCTCTAACTCTTCATTCTTGTAATCTATATACACTTCTACTTTCTTCATATATGGCATTGTTTCCAACTTTGAATTTTACCATCTCCTTTTTAAAATACAGCAGAAAGAGATATCTGTTCTTGACCATCCCAATGCAGAATTTAAACCTCCTTCTGCATCCTAAGGAGGATGCTTGAAATCTCCTAGATTTCTACAAAGTGGAAGTCTTCTTCAGAACCTGTCAAATTAGGCTTATTTCTTGGTCAGTGGGAAGAGAAAGACACAAGTAGGATAAAATTAGAATCGTCACAGAATGGTTCGAGCTGGAAGTGACCTTAAAGATCATCAAGTTCCAACCCCCCTGCCATGGGCAGGGACACCTCCCACCAGACCAGGTCGCTCAAAGCCCCATCCAGTCTGGCCTTGAACACCTCCAGGGATGGGGCAGCTGCAGCTTCTCTGGGCAACCTGTTCCAGTGCCTCACCACCCTCACAGTAGAAAACTTCCTACTAATATATAATCTAAATCTCCCCTCTTTCAGTTTAAAACCATTATCCCTTGTCCTATCGCTCCACTCCCTGATAAACAGTCCCTCCCCAGGTCTCCTGTAGTCCTCTGGGTTTGGCCTCTGTTGCTGTGGCCTCTATCAGCCAAAGATAAATGTTGAATATAGATGAGACAAACCGTGTCCTAAAAAGTGCCTGTTTCTGTGCATTGACTATAACAAAAGCATTGAGGAGAAGTGTGGAAGAAGGCATTTACCAAGGCGGCATCTAAAGTCAGTGAGATAAATCACACCCACTTGACAGTAGTCAAGAGAGTATATCCAAAGTCATAGGGCTTGAGTTATAGTAACATAATAACATGTCAAGCATGGCAAGAAAACACCACAGTCATGACATTGAACATCAAAGTTGGGCACTTGGGAAAACTGCTTCTTCCCTTTTACTATAGCACAGATATGGAAAGGCTCGGCCCCTGAACTAGCTCACTAAATTAGATGCTTTAGGTGAGAGGTAATTAATGCTCATAGATGTAACCTTCAGGATCAGAACATATCACTGGCAACCAACACCATTTATTCTACTAATGTCTAAGCCGCAGTTTTTTGGGGCTCCCTTCTAGGGACCAAAGTCCATTCTGAACCCTTAAGTGAGACTGATTTGGTACCTCAGTCTCTGCTCCTGCGATTGTTCAGTTGATTATCTTTCCTCACAGGGATGAAAAAACATTATTTAGCTTTCCTCAAACTTTTAACTCCCTCAAATTGTATGAGAAGCTGCCCCTTTCTTGAGCTATTTCTGCTCCAGCCTGACAGGAACAGTAACTAAAGTGCGAGTCTATTGATTAAACATCCTTATTTTTTTTCCCCTGTAACAGCCTAAGGCATTTAATCAATATGGCAATGCCCCATATCATGGACCAAAGGCACAATATCCAGTGATCATAAACTGCCTCGAAGAAGTGGTGTAAAGTGATTTTATGACCTGGCACCTGCTGAAATGTCCATTCGTAGCAGAATAGTTACATACATTTCCTTCTGCAAGCCAGTTACATAAAAAGAATTAAACATCGCAGGGAGCAGCTGTGTAGTTTCAGCTTGACAGAAAAGCCCCCTATGATATTATGATTTCACGTACATCAAAAGGACACGGATTTTGCAAAAGCCCATCTATACAACATGCCGTTTATTTCCTGAAGGTGATGTACAAACACATCCCAAGAGGAGAAGAACCCGGCAGTCGATCTACCATAGTTATATGGATCCTGCTCCTATAATACCTGAACTGCTCACAAGCTTATTATTTTTTGAATGCAGTTCTCCTCACAACCTCTTTTTGGGACTGGGTAGTATATTTATCATTACGAACGTAGACCTGATCTGTGTTGAAATAGGGTTTTTTAGTAAAATAATGCCACTTATGGTCATTATTCTTGGGGCTATGTACATACTGGTGAATGCCTTACTGCAAATACACTTGTATTTAAAAAGAACAACCAAACAAAACAAACCAACAAACATACAAAAGAAATAATAGCACTAATTACTTCACTTGGGAAACCACTAGGTTCAGAGAGTATATCTTCTGTGGCTACGAGATACCTTTCATCAAAGAAACATGAGAATAACCACCCATTCCTCCACACATTCATTTGCCAGCCTTCAAAGAAACATAAACACACACCAGAAACTTTATTGACAAAGCTTTCCCAATGAAGATCTGCCTCATGTCACTAAGGTCAAAGAGTCTGTAGCACAGAAATTATTTGAATGAAATCCCCCAAAACTTACCATGGAATTATTTATCTGTTTTTGCTTATTTACCATTTCAAAGAAAACCTCTGTAGATCATATTATAAAGCAAGTCAAATAATGGAAACAGAATAGTTGCAGGTGTTACAAGTGAAGGTATCTATAAACAAAAGAACATTTTTACTTTTTTTCAAACAGGACCTGGTAAAAAAATAAACATTTGTAGTGCCAGCATTTAAGACTGTGGTCCACATCCCAAGAATTTTAAGTGGTAAGAGGACATAGTATTTTGTCAATGTCTTAATTGCCTGGGGGGGAGCTTGGCAACTGAGACTGCTAATTAGAAAAACTCAGTGGTCATCAGCAAAACTCAATATTCATCAGCTCCAAGCTCTTGAAAATTACAGGTCCAATCAATTTCTACAGAAATCTCAAGACAGAAGCCAGAGCTATTCACCTAACATAAGACCCATGAAAGACTGGGACCCGAAAAGTACCCTGGTCATCACTACTAAAATCCACATTTTTCCGAAGTTTGTCAGTCATTTTATCAGGAAAGCCACGAAAAATAAATTCAGTAATTCTCAGTCTCAACCATAATCACGACCATGTTCTGAAAGAGGAAAATTTATAAAACTTTTGTGCCTAGTCCCTTTTGGCTATAACGAAAGGTCTGTTTTTACAACAGTCCTTCACTTCCCTCCATCTCCTATTTCAGACCCTCAGGACAAAAATCTCCAAGCCTGATTTGTGTGGTCACACGGATTGTCTATTGAGGTGATAACTGGCTCATAAGGAAGGCGGCACAAGGGGTCGCACTGATCTTGCTACCCTGCCCCTAGTACCACAACAAGAATGGGAATCTGCACATTGGCTGGTGTTACTGACTACAATTTGGGGTATGGCAAGCCAAAAGGTTCACTGTGTAAGATTCAACTCACTTGACTTTAGAAGTCTAACAAGCCAGGTGATTAACCAAATTAACTGTCCTCAAGGGAGCAAGTCATTGCATCCTGGAGTAGATCTTTAAAATCACGGAATCACAGAATTGTAGGGTTTGGAATGGACCTGTGCAGATCATCTAGTCAAATGACCCTGCCAGAGCAGGGTGACCCAGAGCAGGGTGGACAGGAATGCATCCAGAAGGGTTTGGAAGGTCTCCAGAGGAGGAGACTCCACCACCAATCTGGGCAGCCTGTTCCAGGGCTCTGGCACCCTCAAAAGTAAAGAAGTTTTTCCTCATGTTGAGATGGCATTTCCTGTGTTCCAGTTTGTGCCCATTGCCCCTTGTCCTGTTGCTGGGCACCACTGAGAAGAGTCTTGCCCCATGCTCTTGCCACCTGCCGTTTAGACATTGCTCAGCATTGATGAGGTCCCCTCTCAGTCTTCTCATCTCCAGGCTGAACAGCCCCAGGTGTCTCAGCTTTTCCTCGTAAGAGAGATGCTCCATTCCCTCAATCATCTTTGTAGCCTCTGCTCGAGGCTCCAGTAGATCCCTGTCCTTCTTGAACTGGGGGTCCCAGAACTGGACCCAGTACTCCAGATGGGATCTCACCAGGGCAGATCAGAGGGGGAGGACGACCTCCCTCAATCTGCTGGCCACACTCTTTTTAGCCACCTTCTTGGCCACCAGGGTGCATTGCTGGTTCACGGTCAACTTGTTCCTCAAAATGGGGAAGGATGACTCACCCTCTAAAGGTGTTTATCTTTCTCAAGTCATTATGAAGCAAAGGTTGACAATCAGTTTAGCAGAGGTTTGGAGTGAGATACATGTAGCCTACATCGACATCCTCAACTCTCTTTACAGTCAAGAAGAGGAAATAGGTTTTCTAGGACAGCCATTCACCTGATAAATTTTAGGTGTCTGCTGTAGGAGGAGATGAATTTGGAGAGCTTTGTAACAGAGATGTTCAGAGTGGTTTAAAAGATGATTCCATGAAAGATGGAAAATTCTGACTTAGAATGTACCAGGAGCAAACATTAGAGGAAGGACTACAGAAATGTCACACATTGATAATCAAGGACACAATGGAAAATAGTCAAAGTGTGTCTTTATGCCAAAAAAGACTGTGTCTTTATGCCAAAAAAGACTGACTGAACGTTCTTTTGTAGCGGAACACGAGACACAGCAAGGACTTGAGGTAGTGCTGTTTGGTCCCACGCAAGCCATCCTGGCCAGAGTACTTGACGCAAACATCTCGGTGATGACGGTATTATGGTTATATGGGTGATGATATGTGGGTGTGCGAGTCTGAGCAAAATCTATGAGACAGTGAGTATGAGTGAGAGTGCGTCACTGAGATCAGTTTTGTTTAAAATCAAAATCACATCCATGTTTTTGTTGCACAGATTTCCTACAAATTGTGCTGTGAACATGCCCATTTCTGTCGCCTGATTAAAAAACAAGAATAGATAAACATTTCAGATGGAGACAGCTACCTGAGTACGCCTGCTTTTCATAGAATGATATGGGGTTGGAAGGGACCTCTGGAGATCATCTACTCCAACACCCCTGCCAGACCAGGTCCACCTAAAGCAGGTTGCAGAGGAATGTGTCCAGGCAGGTTTTGAATGTCTCCAGAGATGGAGACTCCACCACCTCTCTGGGCAGCCTCTTCCAGGGCTCTGCCACCCTCAAAAGAAAGAAGATCCTCCTCACGTTTAGATGGAACTTCTTACGTTCAAGTTCATGCCCATTTCCTCTTGTCCTGTCACTGGGCACCACTGAAAAAAGACTGTCCCCATCCTCTTGACATCTACTCTTTAAGTATTTATATGTGTTGATCAGATCCCCCCTCAGTCTTCTCCAGACAAAAAAAAATCCAAATCCCTCCATCTTTCCTCATTTTTTCCAGGTTAATCCCATTCCTCCTCTACAAGAACATAAGCTTAGGTGAACATCACCTTTGTATGCCAGTTTTCCAACTCTGTGATGGGAGAAGTACTGTTTTCTTTTCTCTTCAGAAGGAAAGCCACCAATATGTGGATGTGCTCTGGTACTTTGTTATGTGGCCCATCACTGTGTCTGGAACAAAGAGTAAACCTCTCTCCTTACAGCTGTTCCCAGCCTTAGAAAACGTCACCCATCCTGGATAAAGAGGGGCTATTAATACCCAAGTACAGGATGAATAATAAAAACAACTTCCTTCAGTGACTTCCTTCAGATTATTTCATACTTATTCAGTTATAAGGAGTGTTTAAGGAAATATATCTATGCCTGTATATGTAATTGTCAGGCTGGTGTGATATAAAGTTGAAAAATGACATACAATGCATTTACATTTTACTTGGAATTACCTCTTTTTACTTTAAACATTTTGCAATACCTCAAACACTCCCTTTCCACTCTATCTTTATAATTATTCTGAAAGAATATACTGGTTTAAATTTTTCTTCAAGGTTATTTTCCTATTTTGCATTGATCACGGAATCACAGAACTGTCAGAGTTGGAATGTTAGTGTATAACGGAAACATCCAACTATTGTGAGACTGGGGAGGTACAAAGGTACGTAGATTTAAAGAGACTTGACAGAAAACCAGCACCCTGCTTTTAAAGGGGGAAAAAATCAACGACTGAATTTACAGTTCTCAGGACCACAGCAGGGATGGTACATAATGCCACAAAAGTACAAATTTATAAAAATCTGATCTACTGAATGACATTTGCAAGAACGCTGCCCTCGGGGAGTTCTGGGTTGTTAAGGCCCGTTATAGCCTTTGATGAAATACAGTTCCTTGAAATTTAATGTGATGCACTTTTTGTGGGGGTAGTTGTTGCTAATCACAACAAGTGAAGTTCTAATTTCACTGCCCTGAAGATACAGTCGGAGTAAATACTGATTTTAACACTTAGTCCAGCTTTGTAATGGTGGAATTTGGAGCCAAATATGATTCAGTGAAACATTAATTTAAATCTCCTCTTTCTTTCAATCACCCTTTCCTCCAAAAATCCACTACCAAGAGAAAAAAAATCAAACGAAAAAAACCCAAATGAACATAGCATCATTGTTACTTGGATTTATTCCAGATTGAAACCAGGAAACCTGAGACCAAAATTTAGCCCTCTTTAGCTCCAAATATGATTATAGAAACTGTGCAGTTTGGCTTGGTCACTACGTCTGGACACACAACAGCAAACACCTCTTGAAATAATGAAAAGGAAACCTTTCTGAAGCTTTCCGTTTCTGAACCATTCTCTGTTGGGAGGTGAGCTCAGCTGGAAACAGTCAGATTTTGGGTTTTAGACATGATTGTAAATGCAAATAAGCACAAGCAGATATAAACATGGAATTTGTGCGAGGAAAGAAAGGAGCTGCAGGATAAAACAGAAAGGAGCAATTGTTTTAATCCTATTAAGAGCCTGATTAATGCAATTAAAGAAACTTATATTTCAATTAGGCTCTCTTTCAAGCTGCTTTACTCAAAGGCACTTCTCCCTGTGGTACCGCTCTTTAGCACACTAGATATGACATCGAGTTTTGCACTGGTAGTACAATCTTTCTGTCCCACTTAATCCAGCAAGAATTAAGTTCTTTCCCAATTTTCATAATTTGGGCCTAAAGGATTTAGAAATGCAGAATAGGGGTACAGGTAGGATATGGAACAGACTTAGATTTCTTAATTTAGCGAAAAAAAACCCCAAACCCCAGACCATCATTGTTCTTCTGTTTGGAGGCTGCAAAGCAAGCAGGGGAATAATGAAACAGTGAAAACACCTAGGAAGGTGTCTGTGGAAATCGCCAGTTATTTTGCTGCATTATTTGCAAAGCTCATTGCCAAATTTTGGACTATGAAAAAAATGAGGCAACTGTGCAAGGAAAGGGAATAATTGAGCCTGGATTAATGCTTCCTTCACTAAGACCCAAAAATCCACCCCACATCCACAGAAAACACATATTCCATTTTTAATTCAATTTGGCACACTGGACACTGCTTGGGAAAGGATGTCCTTAATTTCTCATGACTGCATGGAAGACTGGAAGCTCCTGAATTGCACTTTCGTCTCAAATTAAAAATGGGATTTCAAGGGTGAAGCATGTTAATTTTCACATTACCACCCCTGAAGTCTCCCTGAATATGGGGTAAATATCTGAAGAACTTCACTAAAGAAAGAACAGGAAAAGCTGACTGAATTTAAGAAAAAAAAGCTTAACTGATGAAATGATACCAAGGAACTTCCTTCTTCCTAAGTGTTTCAAAAAAACCACATTTTGCAATTGATTCATCATGTCCATTCCTCAGTTTGAGGTACATTTGAGAGTAAAGCACAAGGGAAAAGTAGCTTTTCACCCTGAAAAGAAATTTTCTGTTTGGCTGGGAAAAGAAAAACAAACAAAAAAAAAAAAAAGAAAGAAAAGAGTGAGAAATAAAGCTATGTACAAGTTCAGCCCAAGAGACTTCACAGACCTGGGAACGAAAGATTTTAAATGAACCACTGATGCACTCTGATAAGAGAATGCTATGGAGGAGAAAAAAAAGAAAACAAACAAAAAGGAGTGAGCTTCAATGAAAGACTGGCTTGTTATCAAGAGCAGCATCTGCTGTTGTGCAAGCAGAACAAGAATTACAAGGGCTACCTCATACTTAGTCCTTCTGGGTACCGGATACTCACCAGCTGAGGTCATGAAGACAACTTCCCCACAGGGCATGCTCTAGTCATGGATGTGTACACGTGAATCTCACCAGATTTTCATTCATTTGTCCATAAAAGAGCATTCCATAAAGGAATTGAAGATATTTATCAATTTAGGCAACCTTAAAGTGCTGACAGCTGAGCAGAGGCAAAAGTCTGCTCAAATAAAGGAAGAGCTACTCGTGTTAGTCATCCCCTCCTCTCCTGTCCTGGAGATGATAGCGAGAGCTAAACCTTTTAGAGAGCGGCTCTTGACTTAAAGCAATAATGGATACGTAAGAAATACAGCATAATTCATCATTTGTGTGATGCAGTGATTTTGGATTTGGGGAAGATTACCTACCACACTGCTTTAGTCTCCCAATGTCTGTGTATCAACAACCAACCCCATTTCACGTGGTGTATGTGTCTCATTCCATGGTGTCATTCTTTCTGCATCTGCTGCCTTCATGCAAAACTGACATGATGGACTTCCTTCTTTCTCCTGCTTTGTTTTGAGTATCAAATGGTCACAGATTGACTTCATAGAATCATCAATAGAATCATGGAATGGTCAGAGTTGGAAGGGAACTTAAAGATCATCTAGTTCCAACCCCCTGCCACAGGCAGGGACACCTCCCACTACACCTGGTTACTAAAAGCCCTGTCCAGCCTGGCCTTGAACACCTCCAGGGATGGGCCATCCACAGCTTTTCTGGGCAACCAGTTCCAGTTTCTCACCACTCGCAGAGAAAACAATTTCTTCCTAGTATCTAATGTAAATCCACCCTCTTTCGGACTTGCTTTTACGTAGGTGAATTTGGAGAGGAACACCCACACTTATAAAAAGGTTTGGTAAACAAGATCTACTACAGATGGAAGGCTTAGGAAAAGGTTGGAAGAAAATATGGCCTTGGGAGACAGGTTAATTGCCTAGAAATACCAAAAGATGTCTGTAAAAAAAAAAAGGGAGACATTTGTTTTATTAGTTAGCGAAGTCAAACCAAGCAGTATTAGACTGACATCATGGCAGGGAATATTTAATGCTTCACAAAAAAAAACCCACTCTCAAAAAGCCATTCAAGCAATTGATCAGGCTGCCAGAGAGGAATGAAGAATAATTTTCACGGGGAGTATATAAAATTCTCATCTTTTTCTCTGGAACACGGAGAATATCAAATCAAACAAGATAAAATGAAGAGAATGATACCAACTAATATACTTGGCTACTGCTGAATATACTTGAGGTGACCTAGGGCTTTCTCAGCTGTTGGTGGGATGGGTGATGGGCTTTGCAACATAGTCCTCTTCAATTGGCTGCAGAACGAACAGAGCACACATGCATATTTATGACTAATGCCTTTACCTTTCTTGAATCCGAAGTCTATAAGATGGTCCAATATTTCTTCTGAGCTTTAGTCCAAATTGACAGATATGTTAAAAAAACTATATATTGTCTGGATGCCTTTTGAACGCATCTAGACAACAAATCCAATCCAAAAAAGACTGATTAAGCCTTATTTTTTAATTATTTTTTTCTTTTTATAAACTTTGTCAGGAAGTTTGAAATGAAATGTTTTCAGAAACTGAGAAAAAAGCAATTAAAGTAAATTTTGGTGTTGGTTAAAAGTTCTCAGTCTTGACTGCCAGTCATGCCCAGCATGGACAGTCCACGGCAACACAGGAGCAGTTTGAACTTCCCCACCACCTGCCACCTTTGAGGTGTAGACATCCATTTATCCATTTCCTCCCACAGACTCTACTCTACCAGCAGTCACTTCCAGTGGGAACACCTACACTGGGCACAGTGATGTATTACGCTGCCACAGCTAGATTCAGCAGAGCTTAATTGATCTGCAGCTTTTCCTGGGTTGACATTTGATGGTGCTTTCAAGTCCTCGTTCACTGGTACATTTTGTTAACAAGGTGTCAAACCAGAGCCAGCTCAACGGATGTTGTCTGTTCTGTCGTTATAGTGAAAATTATCCAGATTTTGCAGGTTTTACAGTTACTCTGGTCGTTTCTGGATGCTGCTCTACCCTTGACATATCCCTCTCCATCTTTCACCTTGCTCCTAATAGGTTCAACCATTCAAGAAGTTGGTGACGACAAGCAATCTATGGTTATCTTGGCTCTTGGTGGGACGAATCCAGGCTCAGTCAGAACTGATGCTTCAAGGGTTTTGTTGCTCCTTCTCTCCTTCTACATAGACATAAGAGAGGAAATGAGGTGACTGCAACATATCTTTGAAAATCCCTATCTACAATGTCCAGATGACAATCTGTCCATTACTGGAGATGAATAACCCAAAAGGAAAGAAGATTGTCTACATTATTAAGCAAGTAGGTGGGAAAACAGAGGATCAGAGAGCATGGAGTCCAAAATATGTCTTCCCTTCCACCTTCTGGAGATGAGTCCTTCTTTTAATGCCCTCCAGTGGTAGATCTGAAATGAACCTTTATTTTCCCTTTTGGAAGTATTATGAAGAAAGGCTGCTGACCCTTATCAGCTCTTTAGGGATTGGAACTGGATTTAGAAGATGGATAAGAAAAACCCCAGCCATGAGGCAAAATTTTGCCCTACAAGTTTATGTTTGTTTCTCACTGAAAAGACATCTGTGGATGGTTACATGGTGGCCAACTTCAATGCCATGTTTCTGCAAACAAAGCATGTACACCAGAATTTTATGATCTTTTTTGAGAACAGTCATTCAACAACCTCTTTCCATTGTTCAGTCCTAATAGCTTTGGATGCTAAAATGCAAGGGAGGCCAGAGTACAGCAATAAACCAACACCCACTGAAAACAACGCTGCTGAAGTGGACTGGGGATACATGTTGAAGAAGAAATCTAATTCTTGGTAGCCACTGGCTGTAGATGGTAATGGTTGTTGATGCAGCAATCGTAGCCAGCAGACACTGCAGGCATTTCACTGCAGCTTCGCTCAGGAAGGCAAGAGCTTGGGGGGCGAGAAAGAAGAAAGCATCCCTCACCTGGTCCAGAAACAGCATTGTCAGAGAGTGGGTGGGACAAATTCTACTCTTCTTATAGCAGATTATTCCTGGCCTAACTCCACAAAGAGGCTCCAGATTCATGACAATGACACCAAGAGCAGAATCTGACTTTGTGGCTCTTTAGCTGCATGCTGGAAAGTATACTCCAAGTAATTAAAGAGAAATGTGAATAAAATATATAAATAATGTAGGCTCTGATCTGCTAGACTTTGCCTCTCGCCTCCTTCTGCTGCTTTGTATTGCTCTGTGGTCTCATTTCCTACTGCACAGATCAGTCCGCTGCCTGGTCTATGTCATGCTGCTCTCATTTCCAAATCCTTGGACTTCCAGGTCTTGCTTTATTGCGTGCTGCTGATCCCTTGCTATGTTTAAACCTTCTCTAAGTGCAATACCCAGAATTTAATGTCCTCCCTGCCAACACAATTTGGCTTTTTGCAAGCAGTACCAATATTCAGCATTCGTTTTCTAAAATGAATTTCCAGGTGGACAAAGAAATATGTCATCCCTCCCCTCCTGTGTCCTCCAGCATATCTATTTCTAAAAACTGTGAATTCTAGTTGCCATTTCTAGGGGTTTACAGCCAATTAATGACCATCACTTTTATGATCATGGTGGAAAAGATTTGTTTCCATGTGTTATTTGGGATTAGTCTCTATCAGAGCCTAAGGGTCCAAGTACTGCCTCAGTCACCTCTTCATGCTGACTCTATTATCTCTTTTAGCACTGAAAAAAAAGCCCTTGTCTTATCAAATCAAGAATTCCTTTAAGGCCATGAAAAAGTAACATCAGTAGTAAAACTACTATGCATTATCCTCGCTGACCACACTGCAACTATTTCAAAATCTATGGGTCAAAAAATGTTCCTTCTGTTTATAAATATATCACAAAAAAACAAATCAGAAAAAAAGAAGTGGCACTGAATCAAACAAGACCCCAAGGAGCACACAAAGTTCACCTCTGACTGGATCATCAAGAATAAAATTTAGGTACCTTGTGACTCACAGCACAACTGCCAGAGCTGGTGAACTGCACTGATGTATTTGCATCCTTGTGAACACTGGATCCTGTGAACACTTCTTAAAAATCATTCCAAATGCTAAGGAATATTTTTTGTTAGAGATCCTTAAGTTTTCAGGGAGCTGCAAGAGCAAGCTGCTCTCCTGGAAAGGGCAGGCCAGGGGAGAAGGTGACAGCAAGCTGAGCTGGGACAGCAACCTCACCAACAAGGACTCAGCCCCACAGCACCTGAGCACGAGCACAGCAGGTCTGGGGACATTAATCAGGGTCAGCCAAGTGTGTAGTGACTTCCAGACATGTCTGTAGAAATGAAGGAGGTTCAAGGCCAAGCCAGAAAGTCAAGCCATTTGGTTAGGTCACGTTCAGCATGCCGCATGGCCAGGCAGGACAGACCTACAGCATGGCTCAGTCGGGGACGAGCAAGGGACTGAGACTCATTGTATTCCCAAGCAAAGGGGTGCTGCTCTCATGAAGGCATCTCACAGCTCTTTCTCACAGCAGTGTGATCCCACCTGGAGTACTGTGTCCAGCTCTGGAGTCCTCAGAACAGGAAGGACATGGACCCCTTGGAGCAGGTCCACAGGAGGACCACAAAGATGATCAGAGGGCTGGAGCACCTCTCCTATGAAGACAGGCTGAGAGAGTTGGGGTTGTTCAGCCTGGAG